>JAVFBX010184659.1:0-14087 GCA_034783855.1 Mopalia kennerleyi | reverse complement strand
TGCTTCCTCTACCATCTGCGTTTGTCCTGTATATGTCCAGTCTTGTCTAGCTCCCTGTTGTCCTGGTACTTTCACTGCTTCCTCTACCATCTGTGTTTGTCCTGTATATGTCCTGTCTTGTCTAGCTCCCTGTTGTCCTGGTACTTTCACTGCTTCCTCTACATTCTGCATTTGTCCTGTATATGTCCTGTCTTATCTAGCTCCCTGTTGTCCTGGTGCTTTCACTGCTTCCTCTACCATCTGCGTTTGTCCTGTATATGTCCTGTCTTGTCTAGCTCCCTGTTGTTCTGGTGCTTTCACTGCTTCCTCTACCATCTGCGTTTGTCCTGTATATGTCCAGTCTTGTCTAGCTCCCTGTTGTCCTGGTACTTTCACTGTTTCCTCTACCATCTGCGTTTGTCCTGTATATGTCCAGTCTTGTCTAGCCCCCTGTTGTTTGGGTACTTTCACTGCTTCCTCTACCATCTGCGTTTGTCCTGTATATGTCCTGTCTTGTCTAGCTCCCTGTTGTCCTGCTTCTTTCACTGTTTCCTCTACCATCTGCGTTTGTCCTGTATATGTCCAGTCTTGTCTAGCCCCCTGTTGTTCGGGTACTTTCACTGCTTCCTCTACCATCTGCGTTTGTCCTGTATATGTCCTGTGATGCCTTCGTTTGTTGCCAGTGGGACGAGGGTTGTGTCCTTCACCCATTCGGCTGGAATGCCATCATGTGAGTGACATAACCTTAAGTACAGCGGTAAACCGCAATCAAGCAAAAAAACCATATCCAATGAAACCAAAGATTTATGTAAGATCAACATTAAATTGTGATTAAAACTTTTGTCAAGTTTCTTCTCTTTTTATTTAGGATTAAAAGAGAGCACTGTTACACCTAAGAGAGCTAAATCTGGTACAACCAGGACTGACAGAAGCAAAAAAACTCCAACAAAACCAGAAGACATGCCTGGTAAATCTGAGCAGGATAAAACAAAACTTGAAGATTCGAAGTTAAGGAGTAGGACAGATAAATCCATTAAATCTGACCAGGATAAAACTAAACCTGAAGATTTGAAGTCAAGGAGTAGGGCAGATAAATCTGTTAAATCCATTCAATCTGACCAGGATATAACTAAACCCGAAGACTTGAAGTCAAAGAGTAGGACAGATAAACCCATTAAATCTGAGCAGGCGAAAGAAACACAAACATTTATATGTGAAGAAGACACTGAAAGTGATAAAACAAATGTTGAAGGTACAAAATCTGAACTTCAGAAAACTGAAGATCAATCTAGCAAATTAAATATTAGTGCGGAGACAATATCACCGATCTCTACAACTGAAACTAGGTTAGAGGATGAAGTGGAAAAAGAGGAGGTAAAGTTAAGAGAAAAAGCAACTGAAAACCCGAAAGACAACGAGAACGTGAAGGAAGAAGACACTAAGGAAAAACTGGTCGGAAAACTGAGGAGGGTATCAGGGAGCAAAACAGAAATTAGTAAAACAAAGAAAGCTGATACAGGTAAGATATTTTATCCATTTCTCTTTTGGTGTGCTTGATGTTTAAACGCGACATCAGTAGTTGTGATTTCAAGAAATCTGGTATGTCGCTATGGCCGACTTTTATTGTTATCCTCCGTGTCAATCCGTCCGTCCGTCTGTCACAAATGCTTTTGAATATGCTACATATAGCTTGCAAACAAATTCACCGATTAACTTGTTATGTAGCTTCCTCCTGTTAAGACAATGAATGGTATTGCATTTCACCAAATTCTGTTAAATGAAATCGCTGTTATTACATAACTTTAACATATTCATGCCTGTATATGTTGTAAACACGATAAGTAGAGAATAAATTCACAGATTAACTTGGTATGTAGCTTCCTCTGGTGAAGACAGCGGATGGAATTACATTTCACCAAATTCCGTAAAACAAAATGAAGCTTAAAGCGATACTCCGGGCTGTAATAACCCCTATATCAATTGAAAGGTTACCATTAAATATATTTAAATATAGCATCGACTTATCGTTTAGTAATTTTATAAAATAACCTGAGGGTTACAGATATATATCAACCTACGGACACTGGCAGCTGACATTATGACGTCACGCGACTCACACTCTTGTGTGTTACGGGTTAATAACATGTGTGAACTGTCCAAGCTCAACCGTTCTATAAATAGTCTATAGGTCTCGTGATGTACGTTAGGCATTTATTTTGAAAAGAAAAATATTTGATTGGTCAATATTTGTGGAGCTCTTCTGTTTAGTAATAAAAGTGCCAAGACATGGCCGCGTGAATGAATTTTACTGAATTCAGCCATTACCCAATGTTGAAGATCGAATTATAAAATGGATATAGCTCTGTTATAAAATTAGAAAGCATAATTCAACACAAGAAATGATGCCTGTTTTACCTATATGCATTTTATTGCAGCCCGGAGCTTCACTTTAATATTCTTATTTCTTCAGATCGAAACATGATGTGTAGAGGGAGCTTTAGATCAACAATAATTTGTTTTTTGATCAGCAGTGCGAGTAAAGAAAACAGCATTATTTGTCATATCAGAAGATCTAATACTTCAAGATGGGAATTTGTTGTGGTGACTGTAAATTATATCAAGACCCTCTTTAGCAGACAGACATTTTATCACACCTATTTATAGTTTGGAACTTTCAGGAAATGTTCAGTTGTATGGTACTTAAATGATCCAATGTAAATCTGTAAGACATAATTTTAGTCAGTTTATTCACTTTGCAGCATGTGTAACGCTGGTCTAGAATCAGTGGTTTATACCACATCAGTTTACTTTTGAAAAGTAAAGTTTGACGAACACATGAGCTATAAGATATAAGTTTATACCTAAAGTTTACAGTAATTGGTCTTCTCATTTTCAAATATAGATTTTGTTCAACCAGGTCTTGTTACATCTCTGACTTACTGATTGTTTGTTCGATTGGGGTTTTACTCGTACTAAAGGGCATTTCACTTATATGACTACGGATTGTCCACTTTGTCCACTGATCCTTGCCTAATTACGGTGGAAAACTGAGAGGAAACCTCGTAAAAACCACCCCCGCGATTGTCGGAGCCACATCTTGTGACTCACTTGTACACCCGAGGGTCGACAGATTGACTGACTTACTGAAATTGCCTCTAAAACTTAATCATACAACATATCAACACTTAACAAAATGCCTGTTTCTTAAAAACAATTTATTGACAGGTTAAATTGACTGTACAAAGAATCTGAGATTGACAAAGACAGGATAATTTCAATCTGTTAAGTCCTTACAAAAAATATATGCATGTAAGTTTGTATGTCTGAAGCTTGTATTAGATTATACAATACTACTATCACCCATAGTGATAATCTACAGAATTCACTGGACCTATAGTTTACAAACAGTACACGGAAGCAGAATTTGTTAAACTCGGGCGAAAAATGGCACTAAGTTTAGAAAAGTGGAACATTTTAAGTTCCTCCATGACTATGAATAAGTTTTATACTAACAGATAAACCAATAGCCCCGTGTCCCCAAGAAAAATACATCTGCTTCTATTTACATATTGAATGTAGGATAGAGTTGATTAATTGATTGGAAAAAAAAAAAAATGTTCCGCTGGTGTTAAAACACTGAGCTGATTCACCTTAACCAGAGGGTGTTGTTTATAGAGAACATAAAACAGTCTTAACCATGAAGGTATGAAAGGGACTGTGGGATATACAGATAATTCACATTAAATCTAAAGAATTTCACAAGTTTAATCAGAACTTACAGACCAAGTAGCACATGGCAGTCACAATGACAAATATGCATGCCTTATTGAATCTAAACTCTTACACCAATTGAATACAACAGTCAAGCAGAAGCCATAAATTTATACAACATATAAATAAGTAACTCAGGATTATCCATTCTGATATTAAGTCAAGGACTATCTTTGTTGAAAGTGAAAATGATTAATTTACCTGTGAAAGACAATTCGCTGGAGAAACCAGCTCATACTACTTTATCAAACATCTAATTTAATAATTTTGCTTTTTTTTTCAAGTACAGTAATTTCAGCATTAGAATGCAGAATAACAGCCTCGGACCACGTGTCCTAACTACTGAAAGTAGGAAGTCTTGATCCAATTAAAATTCATTTATAAATGTCAACAAGTTTAACAAAAACACTTATAATTGGCCTCAAAATGTATTAATGATTTTTGTGTGTCAATGATAACAGTAAATGTCTAAAAAAAAAAACAACTTTGAATGGAAGATAACCTAGATACTTCTGACATTAACAATTTGTTTGTTTTCTTTAGTCATTATCCATGTAACTCTGCTCTTGTATATTTAGTGGTCGGAAGCTTAGAGTTTACTAATACTCAAGGGTATTTTGCTTGGGTCTGGGATATTTACTCCTAATCCTGTAGTTCCAGCAACAATTGATTCTAGACATGAATCATTTCTCTCTGACAACTGTCCTGGTGACGATTTTGCCGACAATAAGTTCTGATCAACATTCCTGAGGAACTGTTATACGGTGCAAGCAGTAATTCTCAGAGAATATCAACAATTACTCCACTAACGATAATTTCTCTGTCAACAAGTGTGGAACAAGAGTAGTTGTTACTCGTTGGAACAAATGCCGCAGGTGAAATCAAATGTCATAGACTCCTGTTACTGGAGTACTATGAATTGGAATTGATGGCTTAAGTGGAAAACAAGAAAGAAACCTTGTGAAAACAGCCAGGATTGAGTAGAACATAGTGTCTTAGAATCTGTGCTGTACAATGGCAGGAGATAGGTGGACCAATGAAGTGCCTACATTATAGGAGGGAGGGGTGATGTTTAACCACGGTAAAGGGATGCAGATCCATGTTGCAAAGCTGCAGCACCACCCAAGCCTAAAGATCTCAACTACATCTCCATTCATATTGAGTCTGGATTAGATATTGATGGATTATTTTGAAATAATAAAACAAAGCACAGGCTTGAGATTCACCTGTAAAATGAATTAAAATGTTCTTGGCATATTGTGATGAAAATCATTAGGTAACAATTAACACCAGCTATGCAGACAAACCAGTGCAAGGAGCACCATAAGCGTGAAATGCTACTCGATATAAATAGTACCACACTGCCTTGTAAGCAACACCACAGAAACATGCTTCCAAAAACAGTTTATTTTTCAAAACAGATCACAAATCAAATTTGCATAAACTTTTTCATCCCTCTCAGTTCTGCCCTATTACAGGGCAGCCTCTCTATAATTTCTACTCAACAAAATTGTTTTGGGCATCATTGCAATTATATATAAAAATATGAAACAAAAGTATCCGAAAAAAAAAAAATGAAAGAAGTAAAATTTAAAACATTATTTCTTAGAGGCTTAGGAATCAAACGTAAAATCAACTTTCGTTACTTTTGTCTAATCTTTACTATGAAAACAAGATAAAAGGAATATATTTCTATCAATTAACCTTAAGAAAACAGAGTCTTTAGGATTATGTACACCATTAACAAGCTCATTTATATGGGTTATTGTATTTCTTTATAAAAAAAAAATAACAAATTAATAAAAAAAGGTAAAACAAATATTACAAAATAAACAAAAATGGGTAAAACTTATAAAAATTACAATCGCTAGATATCTATATTGAAAATGGTAGAGGCAAAACTGAATGTCTTATACAAATAGGAAGAAAATCCACTTTTTGACACAATCTAGCAGTTATAGACAACTGATCTCAAAATCAAAAGAATCATTACATTCAGATTCATTAGGATCAAGTACCTTTTGCAATAGATTTATTGTGTAAGAAAAAAACTTTACAAAAATCAGCCTGATGTTTTATTGTCGAGTGATCGTTTTGCCGGAGTGGTAAGGCAATATTGAATGAGAATCCAGCCCAAATAAGAGAATAGGCTTCAGTAAACGGCTAGGTAATCTATATATTTTATATACACATGGGATTAACACGGTAACTGTCACCATTGTTAGGCTGGAGTTAGTACTGTGGTTTTATATCTAGATCTTAAGCTTTCCATCCCGGCAAACAGTACCAAGATGACAATAGGTAAAAATTGGCAAAAACTGTTTTCTGAGACATAAAAACAGTTTCTTGATTTACATGATTTCCATTGTTATCAAATAAAGAAAAAAGATTTCGTCTGTGTGTCATTTTTTACAAAATTTTACAGGTTTTCTTTTTCTTTGGGTTGGGTTTGGGACAGAGGACCGCTCGGATGGCCTCATCAAAAACTGTTTTCAAACCTTTCTGAGTTAGAGCAGAACATTCTAAATATTTCACTGACGCAATTTCCTTTGACATGGCCAACCCTTGAGGATAGGCAATTGGTGCGAGTTTCTTCTCCCTCAGTTTTTCTATGGTTTCTTTATCTTCTCTTAAATCCAGTTTTGTACCCACTAGAATAATAGGTGTACAGGGACAATGGTGACTCACCTCTGGAAACCACTGAAAAAACAAAAATACACAATAAACATTACTGTATATTTTGCCAAGCAAAACTATTTCAGATTAAAACACCTAACACAATTCAAGGTGTTAGCAGTGACTCCTACAACATACCATATTATTTATATGATGCCGCTTATTAAACATATGGAATATGGCACATTGTGAAAATTTTGAGCCGGAGGGCCCACAAGAAAAGTTTGTAGTTTGCCCTTAAGTTTGAGAGTATAAGACAAACAGAATCTCCTTCCAACCACCATGTTTATGGTTTGGAAGGTACATGTACATGTAGCCTGTGGCTCTGGTTGAGGTTAGCCCCTTTCATTTTCTATTCCAGGTAGTACTTAGAACTCCACCAAACACTTGAAAAATGACAATGGTTGTGGTTTTACCCCACCAGACTATTTCCACCCAAATAATACATGTAGTTTGAATGATTTAACCACTTCTGGCACATACAGGACGTCTTACATAATCTGCAGGGTTAAGAAAAGAATATAAAGAAAGAAATAAATAAATGAAAAAATGCTTCTTAATATGACATGCAGTTCAATTGACTGAACTTAAGGTCAGGGCTTGGAGATGTTCTGTTAAAAAAATTGTCATGTCAACACAGCGATTCAACTATTTAAGGTATACATGTACGAACTGCATGTGTGCAAACTTGTAAAGCCTAAATTCAAGCTAGATATAGAAATGTGTTAAAAATTTAAATTCACATAATGATGTATTTTATTAAGTAAATAAATCAACTTATGCAATTAGCAGATGTTTAACTTTACAACCCCTCTTTAACTACCAGTCCCTCACGAACAACACTATTATATTCAGCATGGATAACAAATTCTTCACTGACATAGATTTAATTCCTATGTCATCGTGCTGACGTGCCCTAATCCAATGGGTGAAGGAAATCCATCTTCTGACACATACAATGACAAGACAACCACAAGACACAATACAAAGTCATTACAAACAGATTGGCTTTGTGTTGCCCATTAGGGCATTGCTCGGAGAAAACCAATGTAACAGGAAACACTATCCTCTCAAATTTGTAATGATTGGTTTCATAAGGAAGATAGTATTATAATATCACCAACTTCTTCATGCCACTCAAATATGTTACCCAACTTTCACTTTCTCTGCCTTATTTGTCAAGTGGTTAATTCAAACAACTGAATGTATTTCCTTTCATGTATGCTATTTGAATTGTTTTGTAACTGTAATACTATACCAGTGTGAACTTCCTTGTTCTATGGTTACTTCTTTGCCAAGTTACTTACCTTTGCTCTAACATTTTCAAAGCTGGCCGGACTTATCAAAGAAAAACATATGAGGAAGACATCCTGAAACAGACAAAAACAAGTACACTGTTATATCAAGATAAAAGTGAAATTAAAGCAGGACTTGATGCCCGAAGACAATTTGTCTAGAGTATTGGCAAATATGAATAAAAAACAATCCGTGTATTACTCGTACTGAAGTTTGTTCATTTGATTAGAGTTATATACTGTACTACACTGGTGGCTTGCCAGCCCAATAGGCGGATGTAACACATTTAATACTCAAACTGATGTCTGTTCATTTGATTGGAGTTATATACTCAGCCCTGGTAATTAGCCTCGGCAATCGGCAATTGCCGAGGTGTTTGCCGAGGTAAATTGATCTAGCCTCGGCAAAACAAATTGCCGAGGGTGATTTACCTAAAGATATAACGCGAGCATTGGGGAACAAAAAATCTGTCGTTACGCAAGACGTGTTATACGCGAACGTGTACTTAGGCCTAGGCTACATGTGTACAGGCAGAGTGGCGTGTCTTCTGTAACAAGCAGCAATGGGCTGCAGCCTAATTATCATCATATTTTACACCAATAATAAACTTTTTAAGAAACTATTTTATGTTTGTTACTTTTAATTGTTTATGTGAAATTAAAAACAGATCGCATTTTCAACGAATGCACTTGTAGGCCTACTGTTACGACACGAGGACAACTTTCAAGATGGCGGATGTCTGAGTTTTCTTTTCACTGCATACTTTATTGTTATCACTCAATGATTAAAAAGTGCATTTTTATTTTAAAATAGCACCATAATTTGTTTGAGAATAGCAGCAGTATTCAAATTAGTTTGTAAGAGGTCTCTTAGACGTGGACTACATTTTGTTACACGCCTTCACAAAAGCCGTGAAACGGCTGACCAGTGTGTATCAACATGCACATAGACTGTATATGTTAAGGAGTGTCTTTTCGAAGCACCGCTTTACGATTATTATTTTTAAAAAATCAATAATTAAAGGGAGCTCTCGATTTAGTAAGTTGCATGCATCTTCTGCACGCTAAACGGACCGGCTGGATTTTTGTGAAAGCTATGTGAATTTTCTGCCTGTCCATAAAAACAAAAACACATAAGTCATCCCTTTTTACAATAACCATCTTTTATTTACTTTCAATAGAAAAAAAAACATCCCATCATAATTTGCAAGAAATTTCCCTGGTTGAAAAGTTTGTGCTGCAGTCCGCGGACTCTTGAACTGCCCAGAGCAGTCCAGATGTAAGGCAGCCCAGCTGACGGTGTTTACACACCCCTGCCGATAAGCGTACCGATAAAAGTGTAACGTGAAGTGACTGTTTATACATGGAATTAATAAGACAGACAATTCCTAGAAAACACAAATATGTGCATGTCTACCGATTTTAGAAAAGAGGATAAGCGCTGTCAATGAATATAACCTGTAAACATATTAAAGACTGAATGCAACAACAACAACACACATTGTAGGAAAAAAATTGGGGGAAACGATCACAACCGCGTTATAACACAACACACGTTATAACACAACACACGTTATATTGATGCGCCTTATAGCGGAGGACAGGTGTATTATACGTTATGGGATCTTAACCAATTAGAGTATGTTGGGGTTCCAGGGCAACATATGTCAACCATGGGAACAGTAATCAGTAACATGTGATAAAGTATGTATAGGATGTAAAGTTAATATTGTAACATAAAATAATGTTACACAGGAATTAGATAGACAACCATAACAATTTATCTTAAGTTATGAATAAATTAGCTCATTGATTGGATAATTTTGGCTTTTATTGTTTATTGCTGGGAAATAAACCATTTTTTCTAGCCATGGTCCTTGCGTCATTTACAGATTTCACAGCTGTATGTGTTGTTGACAGAATAAGTCTGGTTGAACATCGATTGTCTGAATCAGAACTTTTGACACACTATTTGAGATAATAGACATGTATTCTCATTGAAGAAATTACAAAAGAAGGGAAGTAACTCTATTGGCCTCATTTAGATAAACAGTTGTTTACTTTACATCAGTGATACACATGGAAGCCAAGTATATATAAGTTTAAAAATGAAGCTTTATTCCATACAAGCAGAAGCTAGAGTGGAAGAAAATAATAAAATCCATTATATATCATATAATTTTGTGTGATTTATTAGCCTCAAAAAATAACTTTGAAGGATTATTCTTGACTTATTATTATGGGTGCAAAAGTTAAAAAAGACTTTGTACATTGAACAAAGATTTGATAGACACTAAATTTTGACAAAATTATGAATTTGATTATCACTTTGAAAAGTTTTTTACAGCTCAAATTGTGTTTTGATTTATAGGTTAATTTTTTTTTTCGAAGTAGACGTGTTCAGCAAATTAAATATTATTGAGTATCTGTGTAATACATTTTTGTGAAATGTTTTCCGTACTATGAAAATGATGGTTACCATCTATATGCTGTGAGAATACTTTCTCTAAATTTCATGAAAAATGTAAAGAAAACTTTGTTTGATATGAAGAAAGTTCCCCGGCTGGGTCATTTGGCCAATACATATTGCAACTTCAATGTGTAACCCAGAAATATTTTGTGATTTAAATTCATTCAGCTTGCACACCTATGTTAGTAAACCTTTTTTTTTTTTTTTTTTTGGGGGGGGGGGGGGGGGGTTTTTTAATTTTTATGATATTTTTTAAATTTATTAATTTATTTATCTTTACCATTCATTTCATAACAGGCTGTAATTCAGAGTCCATTTGGTAATGGAAATGCTACTCAAGAAGATCCTAATGCAGAGACAAGGTTTACTTATTTCCCCACAGTGGCTGCTCCAGGAGAAGCCGCTGTCACCCAAGCAGGAGATGTGGCTGCAGGATCGGCCATTGGCCCAGTCACAACTGGGGGAGGTATCTACATTAACAAAGCTCATTCCATGTTATTTTGCGGAAATGAACAGAGTTAAAAATATTTTTAAAATAAGTTATTTTACAATTTTAATAGCTAAGAAGCAGCCTTAATCTTGCCCCAAGTATAACCAGGAATCTATTATCCTGTACAGTGATTAACCTTGTTGCCATCGGTGCAAGCCAAGTTACCCCTGATAAATTTTATCCTGTTTAATTCTGGTTGCAAATGGAATAGTGTCAAAAAATAGAGTCACACGTTGTGGCTTCGCCAATTGCATGGGTGGTTTTTACAGGGTTTCCTAATATCCTAATAAGGCAACGTGCAATTCGAAGTGGATAATCCGTCATATAAGTTGAATGCCCTTGAGTAGGACGCTAAACCCTAATCAAACAAGCAATTGAAGTGTTCAGTTTCTTTGTTTCAGGACAGTTCTATGTAATGATGTCCCCACAAGAAGTGCTACAGGGCCAAAGGAACATCGCTCCTCGCACATCATTCTCACCAAAGATTGAAGGCAGAACAGCCAGAGATGATAGGAGAAGGGCTACGCACAATGAAGGTTAACAGACAATGGTTTTATACCACTGTAACCCTCTGGCTGAGGGCATTAGGTTCTAAGCCTTATTGGCTCTCTAAAGGGCAGTTTGTTTGAAGAGTAGCAATACTGTCTTTCTTAGCACTGGAGGAAAATTCACTTTCCAACATTATGAAAACGCTTCACATCTTGGTTGTGCTAGTGTCAATTATTGTTGGAATACACTGCCATCATATAAGTGAAATACCCATAAGCACGGCGTAAAACACCAATCAATCAATCAATGAATTAATTTAAGCCTTATTGTGCTGTCATCTCTTTAACACTAGAGGAAGATTTTATTTCTACAAAGAATAACAGATCTGATTTATGTGATATGTTTGTCCATTACTGGATAACACTGCTGTCATCACCCCGGGAAAAAATGTAAAATTTCTCGCGACCACTTATTTTCAGGTTAAAAATTTCTCACCAGATTCTACATACGGTGATTATTATGGTTCGAAAAAAAATATTAAACATCATGTACTATAGGATTAACTAGGTTTTTTTTTTTTCAATTTCTCACCAGACAGGAATTCACACGACCCACGGTCGCATGATTTTCCAGGTGTGGCTTTCATATAAATTAAACAGGCTTGAGGATGTTACTTATAAATCAATCCTATCACACTGAACCATGGCTTTAGCCAGAAATGAAGAACTGGGTGTCTCAAATGATCACAATTTTTACAGAAGCAGGGTGTCTTGTTTTACTGTTCCCCAATCTTTCCCACGTATAATTTGACCGAAACTGAGTGTCTCTGATTGCTTTTTGGGTTTCTCAAAGACACTGAGACACTTGTCTGGCGAATTCTATTCATTGAACTTTGGCTCAGTGAATCACCAGCAATATGGTACAGGCTATGGTTCAGTGGCCATCATGTCAGCCGACTGATCAACCATATTTGAGTACAAATCCATCGAAAGGTAACATAGCCTTGAGTGTCGTGTCATCCCCTAATAAACAAACGAACCAATGGGATTCAGGAGTCCAATACAAAAACACCATCGCAGCTGAAAGAGAGCTTCCTGTAGCCCTAACCCTAAGAAGCATCACAAAGTTGATCATTGCGTTGTGTCATTGTAAAATATTTTTTGATTGTCTTGCTTTTGTCCTGTCTTGTCTTTGTTTGTTGCCAGTGGTGTTGTGACAGTCATTTCTTTAACCTATTGGGCTGTCACACCGTCATAAGGGTGAAATTCACTTTTACCCTCAAACTTAAAATGTAGCATTTGGCTAATTTACTCAAAACAAATGACTGTAATTTAGTAAATTTAAAGTATTCAGTGTTGTATGTTTGTGAACACGAGAACTTAAACACAGATCCAAAGATTAATGCCTGCAGCCGTGGCTTAGTGGTAGCGTGAGCACTTACTAATCCTGCTCCAATTTACCGTTCATGGCATTGAGTCTGTGTGTCCACCATCAGGTATATGAGTGAGTCACGATGTGACTCCAGCAATCGGGGGATGGTTTTTACGAGGTTTCCTCTCGGGTTTTCAGTGAAATGAGGCAAGGACCAATGTGAAGTGGACAATCCGTCGAAATACCCTTGAGTACGATGATAAACTAAAATCAAACAAACAATCAAAAAGTAATTCCACAACAACAACAAAAATACCTCTGTCTTCGCTTAATTTTACAATATTATAATTGTATTTACTAAATTCAGGTAGTAACTTCTAAATTAGCTTTCATCTTTAAATACCAACGATAGGATTGTATTATGCCAAGTTTGTGTAATTTTAATTTATTCCAATTCAATAAGTCTGATATAGGGCATTTGATAATTTTTACACGTCTTCGCTGTGAGTAAAACTATGATTTAAACTTAAAAGCAAACTCACAGATTAATTTCCTACCTGGACTGTAACTTATTCTCGTAAGAAAAAAGTAAGACATAATATTTCATTGTATTCTTCAATATGCCACCATTTATATAATTCCATTATTTATGCAAATATTTTATGCAAATATATTTTATGAAGAATATACCGGGTAACTGGAAAATTACTTTAAAATTTGCTCTGTTCAAATCATACCCAAACCATTTTTTTCAACCAAATTATTCAAACCTAAAGATGATAAGGTCCATGGCCTTTTATACCTTTAGAACAATGAAACGGTTCTCAAAACTAAGTAGGGAAAGGTGATTTCACTAGGACTATGAGCATAATTTTTCCAAATATTAACCTGGGTACCTGCTACATGTAGTTACTCTGCTTGTAACCTTGAGCTGTTCTCTGTTTTAGTGGAGAGAAGACGACGCGACAAAATCAACAATTGGATTGTACAGCTGTCTAAATTGGTCCCCGATTGTTCACAAGAACAAACAAAACAAGGACAAATTGGGGTAAGGTTAACAAAGTGTGTCACATTGTATCAGTTTAGACCTAATAATTTGTGTCATTAACATACTGGGAACAATAACAAATGACTTGTGACTGCACACATGCTTCATCGTCTGTAGGTTATGAAAATTAGCCCTGGCCAAGTCAAACCTTTCAATGTCTGACTTCTGGTGAATTACAGCATGTTCAAAGCACAGTATAGTGAAGCAATTGACATTTAATGGTGGTACTGGGTACAGTTGCTGTTTACATATATTAACATTGCTGTCATATATAAGTGAAGTTACATTGAGTAGGAGTTAAATATGAATTGATTGATTAATCAATGTAAATAACTAATGAACCTGTGTGAACAAAGACACAGAATGGTGGAAAATTATGATGGATCTGAGGCACTTCTATTACTCATTCATGGATCTGAGGCACTTCTATTACTCATTCATGGATCTGAGGCACTTCTATTACTCATTCATGGATCTGAGTCACTTCTATTACTCATT
>JAVFBX010184648.1:0-14088 GCA_034783855.1 Mopalia kennerleyi | reverse complement strand
TTTATTTTTGTCTCCGTCGTCATATAAGTGAAATACCCTTGAGTACGACGTTAAACACCAATCAAACAAACGAACAATCTTATTAAATTATATATACAGTTAATAGAGATACGACGTCCAACCATACTAAGTGTTTAGAAATAAAGTCTGACTGAATAAAAAATAATATTGAATCCATATTGCATCATACCTCTTAACGTGAAAATGGACGCCAGGTGGTTGTTTTATGGGTCTTTCTAACCCACAAGTGGGCTAGGAAGAAAACGAAATGGTTTAATCAAGGGAACGCCAATCAATTTTTATTATTGGAAGATTATTATTGGAAGATTACGTGTAGAAATATGAAAGCGTTTATGGTAAGTGTACATAAGTAAATTTATTACACAATAAATTACTTTAAATTACATATGTGAAAAAGAATTTCACATAAGTGATCTTTATTGTACAATAAATTACTTTAATTTACATATGCGAAAAATATCTTCACAAATGTAAAAAAAAGATTTTCAAATTTGTGAAAAAGAATTTCGCATAAGTGAAAAAGATTTTAACATATGTTAAATGAATATCTATTTGACATACGTTGAAAATTATTCCACTTATGTGATAAACAATTCAACGTAAGTGAAAAATAATCGATATATGCAAAATAAACGCTTTTTTAACATATGTGGAAGTGTTTTCACTTATGTAATTTAAAAAGGCGAGTTAAACCATTTTAGATGTGTGGACGAAAGAATTTCAAGACAACAATTACAGACGTCTCCTTCTACTGACGTAGACTTTAATAAAAAGAATTCACATATGTTGAAAATGACTCTACATATGTAAAATTAATACCAGTATGTGGTGTTGTTTTTCACATACGATAAAATCTTTTTAACATAAGTAAAAAAAGATTTCATATCAATGAAAAGAAATGTACATAAGTAAAATAAAAGCAAAACAAATTCGACGTATGCAGAATAAAGGGAAAAGTGATAAAACGGCTTTCCATATCGTTCGCTTAATTCTAAATGTTAGGAAATCTTCAGGAGCGTAGATACATTCCAGCAAACCACAGGAGTATTTCAAATAGAACTAGATACTCAACTAAACATGAGCTTTCACAGGCATTTTAAGCCGTTATATTTTATCATATGCCGTCGAGTCAGTCAAAATGGTCCATGAAATCCCCATCGACATCACTGACAGCGAATAAAATACAACATCGACATAGATTAAAAAACATTACTGTCATACGATAGCGTGGCACAGCAGCCAGTCATCCTTACGTCCATATTGGTTCTTCTTTTAGTACAACGGGAATCAATGGCACTTAATTCGACACAAAGATTGAATATAGTCACTGCCAAGAGTAAGGGTCACTTTACCACAAGATAGGACTTTCTTGCTATATTTTGCGGAATTTGGGATTATACTTGTACACTCCAATTGTTTACTTATTACCCAAATATACTCCGTTGTTGTACCCTTGTTTACGGATGGTAATGGCGAGTACTTATGTAACTCCAAGATTAAAATATTATCCTTTTTCTTACACCATTATTGACGAATTGTTCGATATAATGATATCGAATCGTTGTCATATAAATATTTAACAGTGGGGGAGATATGGAGCTTTCTGTTGCTCTTGGAGCTATAAGGGCGACTGGAAACTGTTCTCTTTGGTGATTGTAATGTCTTGTGTTGTCTTTTGCCATCGGTGTGGAGGGTGCTTTCTTTCACCTATTAGGTTGACAAGGCCCCACACATGTATATATGCGAAATTATCTTACGTACGGCAGTAAACCATAAATCAAACAAAATACAAATATAACATCATTACTTGCGTTTTATTGTCTGGAATATTGTAAGCAATGGATAATCAATACTTTTGAATAGGTCCCGGTGGAGCTTAGACTAAGAAAAAATAGAACTGGCACGGTGAGAACTGTTTCTGCGCGAGACTGATAATGTACACGGCTAGACTTCACGTGGTATTATCCACACTAATTGACAAATCTATAGGGTTTTTTTGTGTTGTTTCAATGGGATATATAGGCCTACATATAATAACAAAAATCAATTGTTGTAACTGTATTATGTTATATAACTATGAGTATACCTATTACAAGAATTGTTGATTTTCACTTAGATCAAAGCATTACCAGTTGGACAGCCTAAGTGTGGAACAAGTGTTATAGATCAAATTTATGATTACCCTGTTGCTTCAGAAATCCAATATTTAACACGTGGCAAGAGTTGATTTGCATTTGATGAAATGACTAGAAATATCAGTTGTTATCTAGTTGTGTTCCTAAGTGTATTAATGTCACACATGGCATTGGGAGTACAATACTTGTTTTTTTAAAGAAATTAAGATTAATTAACTTTATTAAAACTATTAACTCAGAATGGAAATCTAAGTCAAACTAATCTGACTTTCATGCTGCCGACGTTTAAGATGGAACAAAATCTATTGAAAGTATAATTAGCAGTTTTTGCCAATACGCTCCTTGAATTGAATTCGTATTTTTTAACTTCACCAAAAAAAATATAAATAAAAAAAGGGACATTTTTTTATATTTGATTTCAATTTCAAAGAACATTGTCAGTTAGTGTTATTTATATTGAGAAAGGAGAAGCACATAAATCTAGTTTCATCGAAGAAAACCCCGGAAGCTTAAAGCACGTTTGTGGCACCAAATCGTTAGCTTGTAACTCTGTTCAAACAAATCCCACTAATGGAAAGATTAAAAACAATGGAATCGATGTAATCCTGACCGTCCTGTATTCAGCATGTAAATATTTTGCTAGACTAATTCTTCCAACCAGCTGTATGGCAGGCTAACTTTGTTTGAAACATTCACTGAAGTTTAAACACATCAATAACGGGTGCCCCCCCCAACTAAACAGCGTTAGCTTGGCATCAATCAATGCTAAGCGTAGCTCAACATGGGATGACAATTTCTATAGAACAGTATATCAAGGGGCTTAATGTTTCTTGCTTGAGCTGCGCTTCCTTCTTGTCAACTATATGGAATTTGATACAGTTGACAGAAACAGCCACAACTGTTTATGATCATGATTTTACATATTAACAACTAGCTGACACAAGAATTGAAATAAAGGAAATACCAGTAAATACTCAAGATTTTTCTAATTTATTTGGCTATAATTTAACAAAACTAAACGTACACTGCATAATAACTGGAATAAATCAAAACAAACAAATAGAAAACAATGAGACCAGGGACAGTGTTTTAAATAATCGTGGTAGATGTGTAACTTATACAATCTTAATGATGGAAGTCGTTTGTGTTCAAACATAAGGTGCTGAATTGTTTATTTGTTTGATTGGGGTTTAACGTCGTACTCAAGGGTATTTCACTTATATGACGACGTGCCAGCCCAATGGTTGAAGGAAACCACCCTCAACAACACTGGCAACAAACAAAGACAAGACGGAACAAATACAGGATAACAACAGGACAAACAGATCGGCCTACTGTTCCCCTTTAGTTCTGAGAGCATCAGAGCAACATGAAGCTCCCTCCACAGTTAATATAACTGTGGTAATATCATCATTTGACAGTACTTTTTAAAGATAAATGGCAAGTTAGTCCTTTTTCCAGAAAAACAGAAATATCGATTTTTAATTCATTTAAAAACAAATAATAATTTGTAATTTACATTTTCATTTAGGCTTGCAAGACGCGTTCCATTGCATGTGTTCCCCTCCAATACGCGTCTCTCTTGTCTGGTCGTGTTAAAAGTATAATAGATTTTTAACATAGGGCTACAAATCATTATATACCAATACCATAAAAACATCTTATAGTGTCTCTTAAGGATACTCTAACCCTTCGACCCCCCCAACCCCACCCCCTCAGCTCAAAATTTGCGATTTTGTTTATTATTGCATATTCAAAGAGTTGGGCTAGTGATCTTTATCATAGAGTAGACCCGATAAAAAAAGTTGAAGTTAACTTTGATTATAACACTTTACATTATTTACAACAGTGGTGCTTTGACTACATTTTAACTGTGTAATTTTTCAAGTGTAACGTACTTGGGAAAATGTCTACTCCTCGGCTGTAAATATACCTACAGAACTAATTTTTGGCACGTTTTATCTCAACATATACAACTAAAAAACGGTCATTCAAGTTATAAAACTATTTTTTTTTAATTTTTGACCTTTAACACAATATTGAGGAAAACTAAGACAAACAGGAAAAAACTGATTTTTAGTTCATATAATGTTTTACACGTTGATGTAAAATTGAACAGTAGACGTAAATGGTGTAAAAGAATTAGCAATTTGAAAAAGAGCTGGCAAAAATTTACTTTTTACGCAAAATATTTTTTTCTGTAAGTTTTTATAAAAAAAATAATTTGTTATCAAGTTTGGTGCGAGTGTTTCATATGGAAAACTTCGGACAACAAATCTCATTTCTGCTAGGATCAAACCGTTCAGATATGCCACATTATGCCATCCGCAGTTTAGCTATTGTGCTACAAATCATCAACTGCATATAATTTGTTATTACCAATACATATAGACGCATAAATATGACCGATAAAAACAAATTTGATCAACCACCTTTAAGAACGAACGTAATACTACGTGGACATGTCATCCTACTTCTCCAATATCTATCGTCCGTTTGATGTGGAAATGAACAATTATGTTGCTTAAAATAATAATCACACATCGGATTATACCATTCGAAGATAGATAACACAGTTAACACAAGAATTAATACACGAAAACGATGACTTGGATGATACTTACTACATCCGAGTCTGTAATCTGTCCTAAATTAATGAGATAAATGACAATTTCAGTGCAGATAAAAAGCCGATTTATCGATATCATAAACACTGGGCCCAACCCACGCAGCCTTGTTCTTGATAATAACGTAGTTACCTACATGTACACAACATTTTGCTAAAACATTTAGAGAGCAGTCCGTAATTTCAGAGGATGTTGGTGTTTTCCCCTGGTAGAATATGTACGACAATATGTCTCGACCTGTTGTGTCCATGATTTTAAAAGCAAGCAAACTCATTTCAAGTACAGATATTCGCCAAAGTAAAATGTTAGAAATAAGATGTATTGTTTCTGTCAACGCTTTACAAATATTACCCATTTTAAAAAAATTCAAGAAAATAACACCATATTTCGTTTTCATACTCAAGGAATTCTTTAGCTTAAATGTGTCCCCTCGCAGGAAGAGCTTTTGTTTGAAGACAAGTGTAGAGCACGAACGCCGCCCACTAAACCTTCATAAATGCTCGCCATGATGTACTCGGTAAGGAAATGATCCTAATTCCTACATTATTATTTTTGTGTTGCGTATCACTGAGAGGAAAACAGCGGACAGTTTGATATTGCTGATATAGCATTATGACTGTTTGGTTTTATACGCCGGCTGACAGGAATCAGTGATGTGCGCTCATGGTAGCTAATTACTCCCAGGAAACGTCTCTTTAGGAAGTGTAACTACTTTAATCCTACTTTAAGACCAGCATTGATGCCTTCATCGAGTTCAGCATGTTAACATTGCTTGTGATGCGTATAGTCGATAGACGTGTTTTACTAGGGCTTACCTCAGAATCTTGTAACAGAAAGAAAGTGTCATAGAAAAGTAAAAAAAAAATTCAATCAAATAAACATTTTGGCCTATTTTAAGCCTGTAAATAACCAATAGTGGAGGCGAAACAACGTAATTAAAGTGTTAGCTGTTTCATTTAGTTGGTTTTTAAATTGTTTTACATTGTTCTTTATGATAAATTACACCAGCGACATTAACCCTGTGATCAACATTCTGAGTAGTACTCCAGAGACACACTTTTCAACCTAGGCTAATAGGCTGTAGCGTATTCAAACTTATCAGTAGATCGTTCCAGATTAGATATCCATGAGTAATGCTGTTTATATCACCCATGGGTCTCGTGTCCGTTTACCAAACTAATTAGTTCTAGGCACTCAATCTGTTGTGGCAACAATTTGTAGATATTGTAAGTGAACGAGAGATTCAACACATTTTGTGTTTATATTTAATGTTTATATATTTATATTTTGATTTTAGTCCGCATGACAGCATATATAACATTCAATATATACAGGGAAACAATAACATCCAGTACGTGTATACAATTTGTATTTTAGTAATTAAATACGGTTAAAACTATCGATGTATTAATATTTTGCTCTATATAGATTGCTATTTTAATTTGAAATCATTTTATTAACTATTTTAGACTGGATGGACATTACTTATATTGAACAATTCAGTCATTGATGGGAGGACGTACCTTTAATAGTACATGATTGAGGTAATTAAGAGGAGTAAGAGGTTCCAGTCATTTTATTATAATAGATATATTTGTAAGCGATTGAATCGATCTGTCAGGAATTATTTAAGTTCGTATAAGAAACTAGCGGGCCATTTATTAAAAGAAGTTAAAATATTGACAATACCACTATACATTGTATCAAACACCGGGAACAACACTTGGGAGTTCTGTAATTGAAAAGCGGATATATAGGTGGGTCTAGATACATCAACATTTAGTGTTAATTGAAACTGTCTTCATAATAGAGATATAGATAACAGCATTGCAGTAACGTATTCAAATGTATTAGGCTAATCGTGGTTCGGGTCCCGCGGCCGTGGTTTAGTGGTTGGCGTGTCCGCATAATAATCCTTCTTTGAAGTATCGCTCTGTTGAATCTGGGATTAGTCTGTACTTGAATCCGTTTGCCGACCATCAGGTATATGAGTGAGTCACTCGATGTGGCCCCGGCAATCGCTGGGGTGGTGTTTGCGAGATTTCCACTGGATTTCTATCGTGTTTAAGCATGCGCAGTGTGAAATGAACAATCCGTCGTCATATATGTCAAATAACCTTTAGTACGCCGTTAAACCCAAATAAAACAAACAAAAAATATGTTCGTAATAGGTGATCATTGTGTGTAAATAGTTCCCATCGTTAGACCATGCGTTATACAAACAGCCAATTCTTAAATCTCGTTCATTTTAATGCTCCTTTAGGTATTTCTTGTTTAACAAACAATAAAAATTTAAACAGGCTACAAGTGCATGGTCTCTCATATATTCGCCAATACATGTTTATCGCTGATAAAGTATCGAGACTCTTATATTTACATTTTTTATACGATCTGTATTTTGTCCACGTGATTGCATAAATAAGACAATTTACGTTCATAATGGCAGTCTATTTTTGATTAGGTTTCTCAGATTCACCCGTGTCCGAGCTGATATCAATGAAGCATCTGACATTGGTGTTTCAGTATTCATGGGCATGTGATAAAACTCCCAAGGAGGAGATTTATGATGAATGAATGTTTTTTATACTAAATTAGAAGCATGGTAAAGATCGTGTCTCTTTACATTTAGATAATCAATCATGGCATGATGAGGTTTAAAGACTGTGTTGCAGTGTAAATATTGAGATTAGCCACAAGGATTCCGTGTAGTCTCTGTGCCATATATAGAAGCGGTACTAGGTAAAAGGTTTGTCCTTATTCCAGGTTTTGAATGGTGCTATTAGTTCGTTCGTGAGATCAATTACTGGAACATAGTACAGTGATCCCACATATAAAATGCGTTGATGTGGAAAATCATGCAGTAAAAAGCCAATCTAAATTTTGTGTCGTTTCCCTAAATGCCTATGTGGAAATATGAATGTTTTGTTTTCTCAATTGATGTAATTATTTACACTTTTGAATAATTTATAGCGTAAACTAATAAGAGCTTCACGTGTGACAAAGCGGCTGTTAATGCGAGATTCCACAAAACACCCTTTGCCTGATGATCTTCACAGCGCTGTTTGAATACGACAGCCCTCAGCACATCCTGGCAACCGGATTGGCGGCCAAGTCCATTCAGTCTGGGAGACGTCCTCAGCGCGGAGACACGACCATTTGCTCTCGGATGAATGATCGTAACCTGGTCATAGAGAATCTACTGAGCGCCTTTCGTGAATAGTTCCGTCAATACTTTATCTCCCAGACAACGTGGGTTCTTGGTTCTCATTCAGGATACAAATGACAGTCAGTTTTACGTTGATCCATAACCACTAGGGGATACTAGTGAGAACAGCAAATCACCTGAACATGATAAAAAGTCCATGGGTGCAAAACGTTATGAAGTTAGATGGAGAGCATGAGGGATAAATGCCCAAAAGCTTCAGTTATTCAGTTTTGATATTTTATACAAGACCGATAAAGAAATACTGCCTCACGATTTGGTGATTTCACTTCGTTCAACGCTACTTTAAAAGTGAACTAAACTACCTAGAATAAGACGATGGCTGTAGAATACAATATTATCACGGAATCGGCGAGGAATGTTGTGGACACGACAGATCTAGTTTCAACAGAAAATCAAATGTACCCGTTGCCGCTCAAGCAGGTGACAGCCTGGGAAGTATTAGTGAAAGTGATACTCTACAGTCTTCTACTTACTTGCTCCTTTGTAGGTAATGCTATGGTTGTTTATGTCGTAGCGTGTAATACTCGAATGCGAACGACGACAAACTATTATATATTGAATTTGGCGGTTTCGGATTTGTTTGTGACTTTCTCGTGTATGTGGGTTCACCTGGTAGACGATTTGACAGAGGGATGGGTGCTTGGAGCTTTCTTTTGCAAGTTCAATAGCTTCGCGCAAGGTAAGTTACAGTTTATGTCAAATACACTTGGCAGTTGTTCGCCTTATTGTTAGTTCCGATGGCATAGATCAATTTAACCCATTAATATTACATACACACACGGGACGACTGTCAGGGAGCATCCTACATTATTCCCCATCACAACTTCACTTTTAACTGTTCGACATGTTTATACAGGTCTTTTGTTTTAATCTAATTTTCACTTTAGATTAAGAAATGTTTTTTTCCCTTTGAATTTTCATCGATTTTGTTAACATGTCATGCTTTCAATCGGTTTTTGTATTCTGTGCAAAATTTGAAAAAGTTTCTTGCTTAATACGGTATAGTTTTAATGTTTTTTTAACGTGTACACATAACTCCTGATTGAATTGGAACACATAGCTTGCTCTTTATCTGCATCGGCGTTGGAAACCTGTTTGTCAGATATGTACAGGTGTACAGGTCTAATTATACACCTTGACTTCCGACCAGCGTGTGAAAGGTCTTAATCCCAGGGCTTGTCCAACACATTCACACTGTTCTAAATGTCTTATTTGTCTTCCCATAATGAATTACGTTCTGCGATAGTTTTAATAGATGATATCTTTGATAAGTTCAAAGCAATCAATAGGGCTTAGATTGAGCAATACGCTTGTTACTTTGGGTTACTCCCTACTTTGTCGCTCGCACAAGTGCCTCTCATTGTTCACTCCACTGAATTCATTCATAATAACGTCGCTGCCGACTCGCGATAAATAAACGTTGACACTAAAATCAATCAAATTCTTGGCGCGTAGAGAAATGCAATATCTTCAGTGTGCTCCGTTAAAAAGGCCCAGCTGAAAAATCTCTCAAGAATTTAGCAATAATTTCAAGAACAAGAGTTTATCATTGATCTGTAAAATATAATGCCACGAGTTTTGAAGAATATATTTCAAGAAAACCACGATATTAATTATCTGTATCTTTTAGACTGGATATGTTGCGCTAATGTTTTTAGGGTATATTATTGTATTGTTTGAGTCTTGACGTATACAGCTTATTGAATAGAGATAGTCTGCCCCATTGCAAACTGAGTTAATGCTGCTAAGATTGAGTAATTGGAATTCTGAGTGAAAAACGTCAATATTATCAACAAATAACATAAAGACTGGGTTAATTGGAGATATGTCAAATAAGTATTTTGATTTGACATCTGTATTAACATGGTTGTTTAAAATGTTATTCATGACACTTTTTTGAAGATTTCATGTAACGTTAATATGTTACGCTAGGGTTGTAAGTTAAAATAGATTGCTCTACTGATTACTGTTTTCCGCTACATTCAACAGGGTTTCAGCTACGCAGTGGCGTATGTAATGTTTTCTATGGATTGTTTGTTTATTTGATTTGGGTTTAACGGGGTTTTTCTCAACGGTATTTCACTTATATGACGACGAATTTGTCAACTACACCCTGTACCAAGCCTAATTACGGTCGAAAACCGGGAGGTAACCTCGTAAAAATCATCCCCGAGATTGCCGGAGCCTCAACGTGTAATTCACTCATATACCTTATGGTCGACAGACGGACTCGATCCTGTGAACAGTACATTGGAGTAGGATTAGTTAGCACACTCGCTCCCACTAAGCCACGGCCGCGGACTGTTTCTATTGAAGATAATCCCAACCAGTAGCACTTTTGCATTATACATCAAAAAGATGAACAAATTGAACTGACAAGTATATGCAAATAAAGTGTTAAACACGCCAATGTATTAAACGTTTCACTTTGGATCGAAAATATTGAAAATTTTGTGTAAATCGTTTACACCGTCTTCTCGAACAAAACACGTTTGAACAATTCGGATAATGTTATCCCAAGAAATCAGATTGATAATGAATCCAGCGTAGTGGATTAACAAATGTTTGTTTGATTGGGATTTAACGTCGTAGTCAATGTATATCCGTTTAAGTAATATTACACATATTTGTGCACAAGTCACAATGTAAAATCAGATTTTGGAACCCATGGGTCATACACTACGACGACCATTCCCTCCAACACGCCCTTTGGATATCCATTATCTATTATGTATCTTGTATAACCAATATTCCGAATGATAAAATGCTTTTTAACCGTCGGCGATATTGTGTTATTAAGTTAACTCCATTGAGCCATTTTATGTAAATTCAATTGTCCTCGTTCTTGATGAAGTGTGTATCACAGTTGGAGTGTCTGAGTTGGTCGGAAAAGCTACAGCCAATCTGTCCAAACTCTCGCAAGACTCATTGATGTAATCAAGGGTACAAAAAGTGCCAATGGCAAAAACGTAGTAA
The DNA here is from genome assembly GCA_034783855.1 of Mopalia kennerleyi. Lineage (NCBI taxonomy): Eukaryota > Metazoa > Mollusca > Polyplacophora > Chitonida > Mopaliidae > Mopalia > Mopalia kennerleyi. Next base: position 3,103 of record JAVFBX010184648.1, on the reverse strand, counting down.
TTACAATGAAAGCTTATCTGAAAGCTGAGGGATTTGGCTGGCGGCTTGCTCTTCTAAATAATGATACGAACAGTTCAGCCCTACAATAGCTTTCAGTTTCTGCTTGAATAGATGACTTTACTCAGCATGGATGCGGTATATGACTGCGTGAACTTAAAGCTGACAGTATGCGATAATCATCCTGGTTGCTTGGATAAGAGATACAAAGATGAATGCAGGGATTTTAAAATGATCTGAATGTTGCATCCGGTAGTTAGGCAATTACTCTGGAATATGACAAAGTTGATAAATTGTTATTCACAAAGCCGTAAAACTATTTTGTTTTTAGATAAAGGGCCTATGTATTATCCATAAATGTACGGTTAAGCTGTCCTCTCAGACCTACCTGTTGATTTCACTGACACGGGAGCGCAAAGCCTGTCCACTAGAACCGTTATTTAAAATGGCTGTACTTTTTACCACATATATGTCAGAAAAGAGAAGATGTTTTATTCATTTTGTAACCATCAAGCTTTTAAAAGCTGCGCACACTTCGGGACAAAGATTCGCCATCGCGTTTATTTCATAGTCCTGTGACTCGCTTCAACACCCCAAAATCTAAATGTGTTAATGTGTGAAGTAGTCTCAAAATAAAAACGAACAAAATGTTTATTTAAGAGTTATACAATTTGTCAGTAACTTTTAAAAGAATTGAGCCACACTGCAGATGCAGAACAACAGTACCTAGTGCCGGTGTATTTGCACGATTGTAACTTACAGGACGACGCCCGTATACACTCAATTATAACTCCATATCACTATATAACACGACTTAACCAGCTTTCAGAAAGATCGAAATTTTCTTATGAATTATTATGGCTGAAAAACCATGCGGAATAATTAAAAGGCAACAATTTTGTTAAGGTCCATAAATATGTGGAAAAACCCGTTGAAGACAAGGTCAAACATTTGAAGTAGTTACATGCGGAACATCAGACACTTTCCGGTAGAAAAGAGCATTGCGTGGGGAAACCTGGCGTTTGATTCTCACGTGGGTGGACGACTTAAGAACAACTCATGACTTTTCACCATTTGGCATATGAGATTGATAACTTTAAAGGAATAGAAATAAAAAGAAAATCGCACTATAAAAGTAATGGTATAATTCTAGGCTTCCATTGCCCGCCCTTTCTCTGGAAATTATATTGCTTAGAAACATCTAGCTCTTGCATTGTCTTATTCTTACCCGAAATGTATCCATTAGCCAGCTATGAAAGCGTTTAAATCATAGACAGCTCTGACTTATAAGTCGGTGGATATCCGTTATAATACTCCATTAGGAAATGTATTTACGCGCGTTCTCAAGCTTCCATGCAACAATGGCGTTAGTGTATTATTCCTGTGGATTGAGCAGATGTATTTCCCTTTACGTATTGAGTGTTTATTTACTTACACAAAAAAGAAACCTGTTATAAGGAAAATATTTATAGGCAATTCAGGATTTAAACAAGGACTTCTTATCAGAGTGGCTTCAGTTGACGACCCTCACACATAAAATACTATCGTGAATACACAAGTTTTTATCAATGAACATAGATTTGTTTGAAATGAAAAAATATTTCAAATGGAGATTTTGTACATATGTGTATAATAAAATTGCATAAATAGTATTTCTTTTGACAGATTTAGCCTACAGTTTAACCTATTTTATCAATAGTTGCTCGTGTATACCGACATGCTACAAACAGATGGAAACTTACATCAGGAATGTAATAAAAGACCATGCAGCGCCAAATATTGACATATTAATGAATCCTGTTCACACACCTATACACGGTGTTTCCAACAGACCACGGTGCCAATGGATTTACTTTCTTGGGTCCTCTCCACTAACTCCCACGTGATTTATTGAATTTAATCAAAACACGCTGGTAAGCCCTGGCAATGAATCTTTCCGCTATCTTGACACTTGGCGACATCTGGTCATTTACTCTACACGAGAACTAGATACACTTTGGAAATCTTGCCTTCACATAAACATACCAGAATACACAGAGTATAAGGAGGATGTGATTTATACATGTGATAATGTTAAGAATTAAGTTTAATATTAAAACAAAAGTGCTGTATATCCCCCACCCTGAGTGTCTTTCAATTAGAAAACCCAGGTAGTTTGCTGACAGGCAACATATTCAATCATTTATGGAGATCAGAATAATGTTACCGAATGCGTCTTGTAGACATCTGAAATTGGATAGGCTGTATCTGTAGAAATCGTTTGAGATCTTGAGTAGATTAACAACTGTTCGAAGCAACTCCACCTGTATTACTCGACATTTAATATCACTTAGAAAATGTTAGAAAATGATTAGTCCACAGAAATATATTTCCACCAAGCCATTACATGACAAGGAAAAAATCGTGAGAATGTGTGAAATGTATAGGGAATGTAAAACAAAACTACTGAAATTTTCATTTGTTATCAGAGATTGAACTATTTAATGATAAAAATGGAGCAACGGTACATGTAAAGTAATTCTTTAAATCTTGTTTACCTAGTAAAACATAATTGAAAATGAAGTCATAACATCATTTGAATATGATCATATTTGGGAATACCATGATCGCCTGATCAAATATACGGATTTTTTGTTGCAGAGGGGCATCGCTATCAGTAATGTGTTACGTTGAAATAAGTCATAATCGCACAGCTGATTAATTTCATACATGTATAATTCCGCTGTCAGCACGCTGCTACAGCGTCCGTCAATAGAGCTCATTGCTAAGCCGTGCGGGTAAAAGACGATAGGAACATACATTGTTGACATTGGCCGGGCATTGCCCTGACTTAAGATTGTTAAATCCCCGGAGATAGCCCTGTGATTAGCTTCATTATACCGCTCTGATATTTACTACTGTGATGTCGACTCGGGGAAGATAACTTCATTTGTCAGCCTAACGACTTATTAGCATATATGAGTGGTGATGAAGGAGAAGCATTTGTTCAGGAAAAAGTCAATTTAAAACCTTAACTGGAAGCATGCCTTGAAATGTTTCACATATATCTCCTTGCACGTGTATGGAAAATGTAAAGCGATGGACATTTTCAGTAGATGATGGTAAC
>JAVFBX010184647.1:0-25119 GCA_034783855.1 Mopalia kennerleyi | reverse complement strand
CCCCCCCCCCCCCCCCCCCCCCCCCCCCCCCCCCCCCCCCCCCCCCCCCCCCCCCGCCAGGCTTTGTGTCTGGCCAGGTATACATTTCCAAAATCACCACTATTTGGTGGCTGTAACTCGATCCTGTCACCGACCATTGTCAAAGATTTTCTAATACCCATTATGGAGAGGCCTGCTTCCTCAACCATCACAATCCACAGAGCAAAGAGCTTGGCGTAAGTTAACAGCTCGAGTATTGGTGAGCAGTCAGCCTGAACATTATGTATGTATTTGGGACTAGAGCCGTGATTAGACGGGCGATAAACGTGTGGCCCTATGGAATCCATACAGAGCATTAACAATCAAATTAGTTCACATTGAGTTAAATGTAACTTGTAAATTACAAGTGATAATATAAATAAAAGGATTCTGATATGGATAACTGGTTGATAACAAATCTAAAATGTTACTGATACACTCGAGCCGTATTATGGGATGGACAGATATGAACTTTAAGCAGATCTTGTAGTTAGGAATCAAAATCTGCATGTTGTCAGATAGAACTTAAAATAATATTCGTTAAGCCGTTTGCTTATTAATGTTAAAATGCACGTGCACATTATCAATTAATAATCTTAAAATATTGACCTCATATTAATGTGAATCAGGACATTCAGCTAACTTGATACACAACATTAACTGATTTGTTTTTTTTCTCAGCTTGTAAAGGTTTGAGTTTTGTTTAAAAGTAATACTTATTGTTTGAATATACTTTATTAGTTCTTTGCTATAAAAAGAAAAGCCAAAAGACATAAAGAATGTTTGTAGCCAAACACACACATTTAATACACAAAACATATTGCTACCAAATAAAGTTTTAACAATAATATTGTGTACACTGATGAGGAAACATTTAAGTCTGGTTTTTGACAAAGCTCTAGTTATATCATAAAAATCAAGACATTTTTAGTCCATAAACTCGCGGAGTCAAAAATACCCCAGCATATCCTGTTCGGTGGATTCTTCAAAACAGATTTCAGTGTATGAAGTATGAGTACTTGAGATGTAATGGGATATATGGGGGCTGAGTAATAGTAACACTTCAAACAGACACTGGTGACACGGTTAACTGGAGACAGCTGCCGGGCCGTGTCCTCCAAGCAGGATTCTTTTAAACCCATGTCACTCCTACCCCGGAGATTCCACAAACATCACATGGTAATGATTCCCTAAACCAAAATAATCACTTTGAAGAATTACTAAAAAAAAACTAGGCTCATAACGTTTCTTACCGTTTATATGGAATACATAAGAGGAAAATTGCACATATAAAGCTACTATATTTTTTACAGAAGTCAGAAATTTCGTTGAGGATTTTATAAAAAAAATTGTTATGTTGTATAGTGCTACAATTTTCAACATTGACCCCGAGTTGATTGATTTACGTATTCACCGATATTTCCAAAGAGAACTAACCGGACTTTCGCGAGGCCAATAGTCTAATCTATGCCCTGCGCAAAACTTCCGTGCCTTCTGTTTTCGTAAAGAAATTTGTTGGTTTTTGATCAGGCCTTGACATATGGCGGCGGAAAATGGGATAGTACGTCATCGCTCTAATCAGAAGGTTTTCGTGTTGATGGTGGGAGTAATATAAGGTACCACTTGTGAAAACAAATTTTCCCGCGGTACACAAGCCATGTGTTTTAAGTGATAAGAGCAGAGTGGCGGTGAATGGAAGGAGGCGAGATCGACTTCTGTGTGAGAGAGAACCCACCCTGATTCCATCTCAGACAATCTGCCACATGAAAACTATATCTCGGTATTTCTACATGAGAACGGAACTAGTTTCATCAACTGTTCGCTGAGTCCTGTAATAAAATAGTCTTGTGTTTCTTAAGAAAGTAGAATTTATGGTTTATCGGGAGTTATCAGTCCCCCATCTCGACTGCTCACTCGCCCAGTATCACCACACTCTGTATAGTTAACACGCAATAAACAAGCATCGTAAATATGGTCTGTCTATGTTGATAGACTTCGAGATTTTCTCAAAGAGTAGTGCCGGCAACCCGGCGTTGAGATTGTAAACGAACGCTTAGACAATTCAGCATCCGAATCTGCTTGGAAAAGTACGTTGTCAGAAGTATAAGGATTACTCAGAAACATTCCCATAGTTTTTCTTTCTCAGCGGTTTAAATGTTGCGAGCTAAACCAAACCACGGATTATTCTGTTCATGCAACCAAAGATATCTGGGTTTTTTGCAACACCAATTATCAACACAATTGTAGAGTTGTTATGAATACATGTACAGTCCCAGTCGAGAAACGATATGGGTTTTTTTTAAACCAGTAATAAGAATTGCAGATATGTGTTATTTGCTACTGAGCCAAATTTAGAAGTCCTTTAAAAGATCGTAGAATTCTTTTTTTCACATGTTATCTGATTGTTCCTGACCCGTGGGGAATGTGGTCATTTAACGGCGGCAAAACAGACTATGGGAGATTTTTAAACACACTCGGTAAGTTTAGAAGTTGTTGTGCAAAACCCCACTGTCTCGCCACAGGCAAACCTAACTTATCCTCCTCTTGCGCTATTTTCTTAACACAGTAATGTTTAGAAGACTGATAACAAGTGCAAAGTGTATATTTGTCTGATTTCTTACGTCAGTGAAAGAAGGGATAAAAATGTAGAAGGATATAAGGTATGGGGGTTCTTGGCTACTCTCCAATCTTCCTGGAAACACACCTGAGATTCCCCACGGTGATTCCCCTTCTTAACGATACCACAGTAACACACACACCACATTTATTAGAATTTGCCTGTAAAAAATGGTAAGTCATCTATTCAAAAATAATTATCAAAAGGGAATTCCCAGCGTAAGGGCCTGGTTAATTGGGGAACAATACGTTCGAAGTTTGACAAACTCAAGTGGTTGATCGATCATTTGCTGATCCTTGGCTCATTCATGACGCTCACATGTGACTTCCAGACTGAAACAATGGTTCCATGCTGGTGGCACATTTGCTACTTCTAGTGGAGACCAAACATCATCTAAACTCTCACCAGATGTTAACTAGGTCCGTACAGAAGAGAACAATTCCAACAGGAAACGGCGAAATTAGTAAAAAATGTACCGCCAATTGTTCTTCGCTTGATGCAGTACTTAATGGCCGATTTAGAGAATGGGTCAAGAATACCTCAAATTCACCATATTTAAATACAGATTTGAGCCAAATGCCGATTGTTTGTAAGTGTGCTATATTACATTTCTTTGTCGTCACCCATACACAATTCTTTCCTGTGAAAAAATTGGTGAATGGTAGTTTGGCGTGTTTCCGCCCAGGGACATTGTCCAGAAGCGGTCGAAAACAACGGATGCAAATGGGTGAGAATCTTATATCGAGAGCGTTGAAATCCAGATAACATCTGACAAAAACCAGACCACTGAGAACAGACTAACTGGGTTAAAGGCACGAAGGGACGGAACGCGACTGTATTCTATCCTGGATTGGTTCAGAGACATTCACTTAAGTTTTAACCAGAGAACCTTCCTGACTATAGTTTTACGAAACCTACTACAACAAGGTAAGGACTGAGTTTGGTTCAGTTCCAAGTGTTTAATGGCAATCTAAGAAGTTTACAAAAGTTGTCAACATCAAAAAAGTTTAACCAAATATATTGATACGCAGAGTGAAAACTTTAAATTAGATGATGCAAGCTCAATGGATAGATTACATTGCTTTTGATTTAGGAAAGATTCAGAGGATAATAAATCTCTAGCATTCGTGTCACAACATTTGTTACAGACTCAAAGCTCTATCGACGCAAACCTTCTAAATATCTGTAAGTTTTAAATCACGAGGTGAAGTAACTGATATTGTCAACACTCACCTTCTTAACGTTATTTTGTTGAATCTTTGGAGACAATCTGTCAATTCTCACTCGGTTACTGACTGATGGCTTAAAATGTTTACTTGATTGTACACGTATAAATTGTAAAATAAAAATAAAAAAGGTCTATATTTTCATGAATTTAGTCAAAGTGTCAGACAATGTATAGCAAACGAGTGATGCTATACATTCTACAAATATAAGGAATACAACATGTACATTTGGCATGATATAACAATAACACTAGCTGGTTAATGTAAACCTTACAATAATGCTAATATTAATTTATAGTAATCGAGTAATACACAATTACACATTACATAATGGATTAACGACCGAAGCAATTACTATGTTTAAGTGATTAACAAGTCCAACAAAGATAAAAAGCGAGAAGGAATTGGATTGGAGCATATATACTTTATCGGTAATAAAACTGCAGCATGTTTCATTTCGTTGTCTAGACAAAGAGCCTTAACTATTACTAAGAGGAAGCCATGCACAGACATACAGCGCAGGCATCTTCTGGGAATCGGCATGTTACTAAAGCAATTTTGTAACTTTTTTTTACATAGGTATTGTTGATGTTTTGCCAAAATGGTCAGATGGACCCAACGATTTTAAATTAATATCAGAGTAAATTTAACGTTAATACTGTGGATTACTAAAGAAATAAGTATCCTACTGTTTCCGAACCTATATAGTAACAGAGGGTAGTGCGATGGGAACCTTAGATGCGTGGTTCTGTTTCTCTTATAGTCATGAAACCATATAGATATGAGAAACTTACTAATGCATAGAAGTTCCTTTTTGGTTGACATATTTTGAGTGAAGTTAAGCCTCTAAGAATGGCACAAATTAACACGGATAACAAATTCTGCTTTGCTATCGTTGTTATATTCCAACTTATGTTGTTATTTTGTTCGTCAGTATAGGTCTAGTTGAGAACTATGTCAGGTTCTAGTTTCTGTTAATATGTTTATCGACGAACATTTCAGTGAATATTCTAACATCGTTTGACATCTTGATAGCGATATCAGAAAACACATTGAAACGTTCCACTAATAATCTGCCAAGAAAGTGGTAATTAATCAAGTGCAATGTTTTGGTTGATATAACAATCCTTTTATATACAATTTACTTTCAGAATTTACTTACAGTAAGAATTGATTTAATTTGAGTATTATACTATAGCGAATTCACCTTGATGTCATGGTCTAAGCAGTCGTATGTTAACGAAGATGTTAGGAGTATAAACGAGTAAGTCAAATGCACCAAGTAGGAAATAGTTGAATATGTTACTTACATGGTTGCGGAGTCAGTTGTCAGCTGTTATAGAGCTGACTTCACAGGCTGTTAGTTGGGAGTTTACAGGATCCACTAACGAGAACCAGAGAGAAAGAACCACTCTCCAACTTTGGCCGACATCTCAGAGAGGAAACCTAGGAACCTACACACTCCTCTCTTCAAAGTTACAACAAGATTAGTCCCAAGATTAAAGCGGACGAAGATCACTCTCTTAGGCGTGGTTTAAAAGGTATAGCCGTCTGTTCTCGGGCTTTTAACTCTTCTAGTTGTATTTCCGTTTTACAAAGACAGCAATCTTCATCAGTGAAGAGTGGAAAAGAGAAAATGGCTCAGTGCTATAGAGACCGCCTGAGGCATAGCCAATCTGCGCATGTGCGTGGAGAAGTTAACGAGCAGTGCTCCCCTCTGTGGAGGTATGTGGCCAGCTGTTGGTACTGCTAAAGTTTTCCCCAGTTTGATGGAAGTAAGGGGTCTAAGATAGCAGAATCAACAAACGCTGGTTGACACGATTAACTGCCTGTGAAACCCGACTCCAGTCTGCTAAACGACTGTTTTACTACCAGCGAAAAGTGCTCAAATCATTCTGAATTATAGAGTTCTTCCGGTACTCTCTTTGGGAGTTGTCCCAAAGCAACCCCTCTGGTCATGTCAGAAAAAGAAAAGTTCAAACATCAAAAGTTTCTTCTCTGCTTTGAGTGACTTAAAACCAAAATTTTAGTACCATGTGGTAAATTATTTTAAGAAGACGAACGGTGGCCTTTGTTACACATTGTATATGTTCATCGTCTGATTAAAGATTGTATTTGTTTGCCAGTGAGACTTAAACAAGTTTTGTATGAGGTAGAAAAAAATGAGTTCAAATGTAAGTAGAGTAATCAGTGAATCTAGCGAAGCGTTTCCCGAGATGTTAATCTTGACAGTAAGCTCCATGAGATCGAGGCCATCAGCCGTCAAAGACTTGTTTTGATTCTCCTGTCTACACTATATAACTTCACCTTCTGGAAAGTGTTTTAGCTTTCAAGTAGACCAGGAGTGAACAAAAACTACAGCCAATGAAGGGATCCAATTTGAAGGTTGTCAAAACTAGTAGTGAAGTGGAGGTTAATGACACGTTTGGAACACGTAATCTCTGACAATCACTATCTGAGAGGGAGGTTTTTTTTCTCAGGTTCTGTAAACATTTACAACTGGCGTGAAAAAGCGGTAGGCTTGGTTCTCGGCCCCAGCAGTAACATTAATAAGTAGAAACAGTGTGTAAGGATATCAAATAACCAGGGCATATGTTCCCAGCAATAAAACAACACCCGATATCTCCACACCTAAAGGCGGAATGGAAACAACATGGGAGATAACTCTGTCTGTGCCTTTTCATAAAATGAGCTCAATAAAATACCACAGATGAACACTACTTCATGTACGTAAGAACTGAAAGTTTATGCATAAACTTTCGCTTTGAAACAAAAACCAATTATGACAATTCGATCCATTATATCTGCGATATTTATTCAATTTATAATTTCTTAAATTCCAAGACAGTTTAATTTTAGTCAGCACAATAAATGTATATAGAAACATTCTGCGTTGTGTTGAATGATTCTTTTATATTTCCACCACAACAAATGTTTAGAACAGTGAAAAACAGCATTCACACACCCTTCATATTATAGATGTAATATATTAAAATATCAAAAGGTTAATTTAATTGGCGCTGATTGGTTGTTTGTAAAATCGGTATAATGTCGGGCTCAGTGGGTTTTTCACTTACATCCCGGCAAATGGTGTCCACTCTTATTATGGGTCTTTTAACCCCGTCAAAAAAATGCTCATATAGCGTACCGACCACCGACTCAGGGACTCTGGGCAATTATCACAGTCACTTGAATTATCTTGACAATTATTAGTATAATTTCCGTTTTATGCCATTGCTTCAGCGCATTTGTCATCAATAGGATAGGAATTGAAGACAAGACCGAATTTGGGACATTAAAAATTGTCAAATACTGACACCTGATTCAAAGTTTTCTTTACCAATATATTTTTTATATTGTGTTCACTAACGCTGTGAGTAGAAACTCTGTTTGGTGCATACACAGATGTACATTTCAGTAAGTAAGATTCAGTACGTAGGCTATATGTTGGTGTGACTAGCTCGAATAGACGTTTTGAGTTTGGACAGACTGTGACACTGAAAAGTGTTGACAAGTCAGAAACGGAAACACCGAGGGTGTGTCTAAGATTGGAGCTGTGATTTTAAACGACACTCACAGGTGCCTGTCTACAAACAAGAGTTTTCAATATCATTTGTATGTCTATCATAGAATGACATAAACTGTTTTGGATGTTGCTAAACGGATGAACAATGAAGTTTTCTGGAGAAACATTCTCCTAACAGTATCAGTTAAATAAACATATATATAGTACCAAAGATCTGTAGATGATGCGATTTTACATCTCTCGACAATGGTTTAAGCTAGTTGAACCAAAAAAGGCCCTGAATGATTAAAAGCAATATTTAAATATATAAAAAAATTTCAATACATTTATACATCAGAGGCGACGTACCTGATCACATACCGACATTATGTCATTCTTTCCCAATCTTGTCAGTCAACAAAATATCTAATGGTCTGCCGACCTTGTCTAAGTTATTAGAGCGACACGTAAATGGCTGGCTCTACACTTTTACAACAGCACACGGACTTTTAAATGACTGTCAGTCTGGTTCCAGACCAAAGTATTCTTGTTTTACGGCACAAACTAAACTGAATAAAAGTGGTTAAGTGCGATTCATAATAAGGAACTTATTGGTGCTGTGATGATATATTTCAAAAAGGTGTTTGACTTAATAAATCACGAAAACTTTATAAAGAAACTAAAAATTTATTCTTTTTGGAGAAACTGCCATAAAATGGATGACTTCCTTAAGTAATCGATTTCAGTGTGTATCATCTCTCAATAACAAGTTTTCTCGTCCGTTTTTGGTACAGGTGTTTCTCAAGGCTCCACCTTGCTTTTTATTATGTATATGAACGATTTAGTTTTTAATATTCAAGAATGTGATGTTGATATATATGCAGATGACACAACCATCGATTGCAACTCAATGTGGTTGAAATTGAAAGGCGACTGAATGAGTGTCTCCTAAAATCCTCTGGGTGGTACCAAAGCAACAAAATGCTGATTAACCCAATAAAAACTAAGATAAAACTTGTTGGTTCTTCCCACAGACTACAAGCAAGGCAAAGGCAGCTTAACCTAAAAATTAATGATACATTTATTGACAGGGTTTCTGAGATAAAATTACTTGGTTTAACTCTGTCATGGGAGTGTCACATTAACAATATTTGACATACTATGTCGAAATTGTTATCTATTCTCCGCAAACACAAAAACTTAATCCCTCAAAATTCACGACACCTCTTTTATAATGGCTATATTCTACCACATAACAACAATGATCTTACTATATATGGCAACTGTTCTAATCATTTACTTAACAGAGTGTATAAGCTCAAAAAATCTGCTGACCGCATTATATTAGATGCGTCAAAAGAAATTCCCTCAGTGGAATTATTTTAATCATTGCAGTGGCCAACAGTTTTCGAAATGGTTAAGTTTCAAACATGCTTAACAGTATAAATCTATGACCGACTACTATCCAAAGTATATGAATGAATTATTCACATGCCACACTCAGCTCAACCACAATCTTAGATCTACATCAACTAACCAGTTATCTGTCTGATTGTATCTGTATTATGTACTGCACCCTCTGTAAATAAAGTTTATTATTATTATTATTAATGTGTCTTATACGATTCTTATTATTTACTGGTTTCGTCTAGAACATGTGGCTCCCTATAAGAAGTTTGTCATATATTACAAATTTATGTCTATTTGTGATATTTTGATTTAGAGGCGATATAAAATAGACGACCAAGGTACGAGCAACATGTTTTAGTGTAAAGAAATATTCAGCTTATATTATATGAGTTGACTCCTTTTCTACATTACCCAAATATACAATGTAAATAGATGAACAACATTCAATAGCTAAGCTACATTATTTTACTTAATGTTTGTTTTCTGTTTTGCTTTTTAGAGGGCGAAGGTTTTGTCTTATTTTATGAACTATTAGTTCATTTAGTCTGGTGATCAACATCCTAATTGGATTCCGCTTTTGGACATATTCATTCAAGGCAGACCCTCGCAGTTAACCAATATTCCGATATTCTTTGTTATACACATTTGATCCTGGTTGATCCGTTTGTTTACATTCACAAGACTGCCATGGCACGATCCATTTTAGTCCGTCATATATTGTAACACACTTGAACCTCTTACTAGTAATTCAGAACGAATCAAACCAGATATAACATTTTATATTCTTTCACTATATTCTTAAACGGACAAGCTTCTTGTGTTTGTGTTATTGCCTCGTTTCCATTATTCTGTTCCTTTTTTTAAATATTTTTGACTTACAGTATAAAAAAAATGCTAGCCTCCTTTTACAGGAACACCAAAATATGTATACAGTATGATCAGTATGATCAAACCAATGTCCAATGGCCTAAACCATTCTGAACAAAGCCGATAGTATCGCAGAAACTCCCATGGTTTCCATTAAATTAAGAAAACATGTGGTCAACTAACTTTCAGAATGTTTTACCAATAAGCAGGGTAATTGCGGAACCCTCATTGATGGTCAGAGTCTTGTTAGGTATCTTTTTCATGTGTAATTCACTTATTATTTGACGTGATCAAATGTTTGAACTGTCTCGGGAGTTTAGTGCCAAAAAAAATTCAAACTGTAAACAAAATATGTTACAGCAGTCATTGAACTATAATTTTTACAATATTGTGATGTAAGTTGAAAATGCCAAAAAAAAAAAACAACGTTAGGGTTATTTGAATTATGTTAACGGATTTTATGAAGTTTTGAGAAGGGAGTTTGGGAATTGATTCCGGGCATTCGATATTGTAAATATAGATCCACTTACTCAATAGTAAGTAGAAATAAAGAAGGACAAAACGTCATATAGCACGACAAAATGTCGGATTTAGCTCTATCCTCCAAAGTAGTTATTACAAATACTATATAATATAGTTATTACACATCTTAATTGTAGGTCTATATGATCTCGATATATTAGTTACTTGCTTTAAACTAGAAATGGAAGGGGTTTAATATGACATCCTTGTCGCTAAGCATAACTTCATCACACACCTTAAACTAGAAATGGAAGGGGTTTAATATGACATCCTTGTCGCTAAGCATAACTTCATCACACACTTTTCTTATAAATATTTTTTTCTGGTTCATGTTTGCCCATTGCTGTTGCTAAAAAATGACAAAATTATTCGACTCTTGCAGTAGTATGTGCGTTTTTATTCGATTCGCAGTACAAATTGTGCGAACCAACAATTAAACAATCGAAAACTACCAATGTAACGAGTCATTTTTATTTAGCTTAAAACAACGTGTTTCTGGTGGTGTCTGAGGAATCAATTATCTTGTAATTTTAGGCACTGATAGTGCAGCCGGAGTACATGTTAGTTCATGTTCTCTAGGATTTCTATTATTTCGTTCACCACTGCTTTACTTCAACGGACATCACGAACGAACTTAATTTATGTCACTTTATAATTTACAATTCACAGTATCCTTACTTTACGAAAACAGTTTCTTACAACGGTCACTACTGAAACAATCGACAAGATGTGACTTTCAGGAAACTCGAACCAACGACTCCAGTCTAGCTAAGCGTGGGTGTATTTCTGACAAACTGAAAACAGTTTGTTGATTAAGGTTATAAACTTTCTATCTATAATTCTTTGTACGGCCACTCTATAAGCAAGATATATCATTTTAGACAGGTCTCTATTTTACAATTTTTCGACTTTCCACTATACACTGATCTAAAGTCGATGTACTTGTGGACACCTAAAACAAAAGCCGCTGTGAAAGTCGTGTATATATACAGGTTGGGAAACGAGAGTGACAAGGTAGGTTTTACAGTTAGAATGTTAACATACGGGTTGAATATCTCACCTTGTGCCTGTAGAATTCGATCGAGTGTCCACGGATCCATGGTGACTGACCACACAGATCTCCGAGTTGATAGGTCGTCTATAGGTGAGGGGTATTACTTCATCAATCTGAAAACACAGACAACTCTGAGTCATTTTGCCTCAAACAACTGGTCACAATGTTTTTAGGAAATGTTTACACCTGGAGAGTAAGTCCTACACAGATGTAAGTAGGTGTGTAGCCTGTGCCAGATTGCTGCACGCCAAGTACCCAACGAATTTGCTGCCGGGCCTGAAGTTTATCAAAGTGTGCTGAGAAAGTGCTTCATTCCACGCCAGACTTCCCATGAGAAAACATCATCAACTTAAACTAGCAAAAAAATACTACTTCAATTTGCTGAATCAAGTAATAATTTGTCATGCAACATTTGTACGAAAAAGCGGCTATGTGAAGGGCATTGGTATCGGTTACAATATAACATTACAGAAGACCATACTCTCCGCTTCCAGACGTCCGTGCTATATCAAACCTAGAACTGCTTAAATGAGACCAATTTGTGACTATGTCTGTAGATAAAAAACAACTATCTCTAAGTCAGGTAATTTCCATGGTTAGGTTTTAGTTTTCTACAGAGCAAATATATCTTATACTCTGGAGCAATGATAGTTTTGACTTATTTCGCTGTTGTCGGACACATAAACCAACTTCAAAGAACAGTTGTAATATTATAAAGTAAAGGATAGAATACAGTCTAAGGTGTTTGAAGTATTTAAGCTCATTTTAGAATTTCACTTCATGTTTAAATATTTCAAGTATTAGATCACTTGAGAATTATACATAATATTTCTGTAGGTATGACATTGGAAGGAGCCGACTCGAAAGAAAGCCTATGGACAAACAAGCAATATGTAATGACTCTAAAAGCTTAATTTATTTCGTTTAAAACCAAATCATTGTAAATGTTATCTTACTGACCATTGGATAGATTCTGGATATATTTAGTTCTAAAGAATAGAGAGGACAATTACATTAAATATTTGCGGTTATAAAGGAGAATCAATTCAATTGATACTGCACTGGCGGAGAAAAATTCAAGGTGTTCGAAAGAATCACAAGGGAAGACGGGACATTTTTCCATAAAACATGATATAAGCTACTGTTGTCGTTACATTCAGAGAGTGTTTATCGCGTCCGCAGTCATACCCGTGATTTTTTCCCTGTTCCCCTTTATATTGCGACAGTGCAACTCTTTCCCGTAGGATCGTTCCCATCGCGAATCAGGTTTGATTGTTCTTAAAGGAACCCCGGATTTTTCATTTCGCATCCGGAAGTAAGTGCAGCTCTTTCCCGTAGGATCGTTCCCATCACAAATCAGGTTTGATTCGTTCTTAAAGGAACTCAGGATTGTTCCTTTCACATCCGGAAGGAAAGTGCAACTCTTTCCCGTAGGATCGTTCCCATTGCAAATCAGGTTTGATTCGTTCTTAAAGGAACCCAGGATGTTCCTTTCACATCCGGAAGGAAAGTGCAACTCTTTCCCGTAGGATCGTTCCCATCACAAAGCCGTTTTGATTCGTTCTTAAAGGAACCCTTTCCGAACTGGAAAATGTGACTCTTTCCCGTAGGAACCCCTGGTTGTTTCTTTCCAATCCGGAAGGAAAGTGCGACTCATTCCCGTTGATTGATAGCACTATTTACCATATTATTCTTATTTAAGTAGTTGATATTATAAACTGTGGTACTATACATGTACAATTAACGAAATATGTCATCGTCTTTGTAGCCTTAGTCGATGGTTCTGTTTTACCAGAAAACGAACATAACCAAAAGGGATTTTTGTACGATTTCATCCGCGATTTTCTTATCTTGCATTTCGACGATAGACAGGGTGTAATCCTAATTTTAGTCAAATGTTTCAATAAAAAGTGTGGTACACTGTGCCTTGGATAAAAACTGTGTGTTATGAATGATGAAGCGCCAGAAGTGATTATCCTTGGCAGTGGTTTATTCCGTGCCAGACTAGAGACCCCGTAGTGTCCTACTAATTCCCCTTATGTCATGACAGCTCGGTCTTTGACAAGTTCATCACTCCTTCACCGTGTTGGCTTATGTCATTCCGAGTTGTAACGCTGGAGGGGGTAAAGGCATTGTAAGTCCTTGTCCTTAACAAATGATATCACAATATTAGCTCCAGTCAGCAGAACAAAGTCTCCATTAATAACACACACAATACTGAATTGAGAACAACGAAAAAACATTTCAGCAAATTAGTAAAGGATATGTTACAGTGGCGAAACTATTTTATTATGTATTACAGAGCGGCGGTGCAATAACTGATTCTTTTTAATAAGAAATTACATTAAAACAGCCCAGAAAACATGGCATTCTTCCCGTGTGCTATAAGTAGACCATTAATTTATGATTTATACACTAATTCAAATATAAGTCTGACTATCAAAGAAAATATTCTAAAAAATGACTATTGTTGCATATTCACAAATGTATCTCTTTTTTTAGCTATTCGATAACCAATGCGGATGAAGAGTCTGACGAACGTGTCCGCTACCATCATCAGCAATCCGATATGTGTTACCTTTAGAAAATACTTATTCTACAAAACTGTATACCGTTGACTTAGTATTACTTTTTTTCTTCTCAAAAATACTTGTAGGTAACGCTGAAACGCTGATAGTAAGAGAGTAAAAATAGAAGTGAGTTTGTTATGTTTATCTTGGACTGATGCACGCTGAGAGAATAGTTGAGAGGGTCTCTTACCCGCGGGCTGTCCTCAAGCAGGGTGGGCGAAAAGAGAGAGAAAACAATGAGCAGGCAACAAAAAAACTTCAGGATTTGGTTGCACGGAAATAACGCATTTTGGTCTTTTTGGAAATATTTATAGTTTTAAATACACCCGCCATCGTTTGACCAAAAAACAAATTGTGTTTGAAGCATTTTTCGAACATTTCATATTCCAGTCAAGAATAAAAACCAGCAAAATACTAATGACCAAACTTCATTAACAGGAGACAAAACACGACAAAACGTTTTGACATATTTAGTAAGTGCCATTGCCTCATGGTCAAATAGACCAGGGCATATTCGAATAGTAGCAGAATAGGCTTGCCATGTACGAGCGGACAACAGAGTAAAGCAGCATTTGTCACGCTGGAGTAGTCCCCCTTGTCTGCAAAGCAAAGGAGAGCTTCTAAAGGATTCGCAACAGAGATCCCTTTCCCCTTCTGTCAAATAATGTATTTTACCTTATACTCCTTTCCCCACCAACTATATTAAAAAATATGCATTGAATTGCACGAGCTTGATGTTTATATTGGAGTTCTGAAAATGTTAAGATGATATATAGATTAAAGTGTGTATGGATATCTGAAGATGCCATCTGAGTTGGGAAATTGATCTAGTCAATACCGTATTGTGAGTTCACAAGTTATTAGGTTGACGTTGGCATCTATGATGTGAAGCGATTTGTAAAATTACTGTTAATTCTAATCTAGGTTGTATTCCTTAATATTAATTATAATCAATATTATTTTCTATACTGAAGTGGGCGCGTGTGAATACGTGTATAAATCTGTGTGTGGGTTTATTAACTATTGTTTATATCACACCAATGGCAACTGGCTTTGTTGCGCAATAACATTGACGATACATATAAGTTAGTGCATGAGGGAAATGTGATAAATATATTATAACCATTGTTTTATATTGTTATTTATCTATCAGAGTTTATGTTTATCCAATTAAGTATTTGAAAGGAGTCATCAATGCGAGTTTATTACTGTCTGTATACGACATAAGCCTATACCTTACTGTGTTCTTTATGTAAATAATTAAAGTTTATAAACAAAATTTATGTTTGAATCTCAGTTATCTCTTGAGATGTTAAGCTTATTGTTAAATCTGTGTTGTCAATTAATATTTAATTATTAAATCTGTGTTGATAATTGTGATGTTAAGTTGATGTTTAAACGTGAATTGCGTATTGATATGTTAATGTAAGGTAATGTTTAGATCTGATATGTAAACTGAACTTTCGAGTGAATGTTTAGATCTGATATGTAAACTGAAAATTCGAGTGGATGTTTAAATCTGATATGTTACCTGAACATTCGAGTGGATGTTTAGATCTGTACTGGAGTTATAGATCAGGACGTTAACACTTAGATAGGGCCGGGGCGTTAACACTTAGATAGGGCTCTCAGAGCCAAGAGACAACAAAAGGCCGATATATGATGTAATAATTGTGTTCCGTTATTGTGCTGTTTTTTGTGCTGTCTTATCTATCAATATTTTAGTTGATTTGGGAAAACTCTTTCTCAGTTTGAACAGATTTTAGTTCAGAAAATTTTGCACGTTGAAACCCTGCATATACTGCTGGCGATTCGGTACCTAACTCTAAGGGTCGTGGGTTCGATTCCCGGACGGGTTTCAACCTGCAAAATTTTCTTAACTAGAATCTGTTCAAACTAAGAAAGTGTTATCCCAAAGTGCTAGTGCTAGTGGTGTCGTGGGTGGTTTCCTTCACCAAATGCGCTGGCCCGCCGTCATATAAGTGAAATAACCTTAAGTATCGAATTAAACCCTAATCAAACAAACAAAGAAGTGAGTTTTTATTGGCAGAGAATTCAAATGGTTAATTATTAAAGGATTGGCCAGAGTGAGCACGGGTCCGTCCCCAGTCAAACCCTTGCGATCTGATAGCAGTTCACATCTAGCTCTATTATAACCTCAAATAATGGACAGAAACTGATCCAATAGTGAGGTGACCAGCTGGTCAATGGTGGCATTTCAAACAGATACCATTGGGAATTGACCCGATATAACTTTTTACCAGTCAAAGACACAAAGAGAAAGAAATGGGACTATTTTAGACTGCATCTGAGTAAGAGATGGAGAAGCGATGACCCGTGAAGTTTGAAGACAGACCCGGCACACAGATAAGGTGCAATGCGGCTGATTAATCCAGATAGGTCATATCGATAGGAGCCGTCTGATGCAGCAACAACCAACATTTATGACAGGCCTTAAAATAATAACTCTACTAAAAACTATGCAAGCCAACACCTTCCATGTCTGTAAATCCTGGAAACATGTTACGCGACAAAATCTATAGTAAAGACAATTTGTAGCCTTTCAGTAGCATGGCTGAGTAAGGAGGTAATTAATGGGACATTTGGAAAAAGGCATTCTCTTAGCAGCTGAGCCGGTTATAATACAACCAGAGCGTGCTCAGCCGGCAAAATGTTTGCTTTCCAGAACATTTGACCCCTCGGTTTTTTTCCATTTTGTCCTCACCGCTAAGTTTTTGGTCACAATCATGACATCATTGTGAAACAGATCTATGTTCAATTGACTGTGTATGACCCAGCACAAGGAACGATAAAACAAATTTATTCGTAAGAATAAGGCTCACTAACAACTAATCAGGAAAAAGAGGAGAAACAATAACTATAAAACATTTTTTTTAAAGCGTTATGTGATAGTCCAATGCTCTATTTGCCAAACTCCATGAAGATAGCAAATAACAATAGCAAAATGACCAAGCATAGAACCCCGTCTGTCAAACAAAGATTCTAAGTAGTTGTTTTCTAGCAATCAAAAAAACTTAGAAGAAACAATGTTATCAAATGTATACAAAGAAACTGGTCACATTTCTTAAACATTTGACGATTACCCAAGGTTTCTTATTGAATTACCGGAAGAGAAACTCGTACCTTTAATTGCTAACAATCTGTATGTATATAAATATTTAGGATTGAAACCATTTGGCGTTGGCTCATAGGATGTAAAAAGAAGACGGGCGAGCGGGGAGTTGGCTCAGGCGGAGACCACCGAAATCAAAACAGTGTAATGTGTTGGTTTGTTGTTTTGGGTAATTCTAGGATCAGACCAAATCTCTGTTACATAGAACTTGGAATCTAAACAGAGATAGACACAAACAGTTCCTGGCCCTCCATATGCAGCACAGATGTCTTCTGAAAACAGCTACTGTCAGCATAGAAGAGGACTTGATCCACGTGAACACGAGCCTTTTATCTGCAAACACAGATAGTGCCTTTACTGTCAGTTGTAATATGTCTTTGAGTATAGCTTAACGTAATAACCTTTAATTAAACGCTCATTTGTGATTTATACTTTTACGACAAATTTCAGCGACCACTTGATAAACTGAAACGATTGATTCGTCTTTGTTTTAAACGCCTTTTACTTTAAAATATTTAGAATGTTTGTTTTTAGATCAAGGATTGGTCTACACCATGTGTGTTCCCAAGCTTTCATGTTTTTACGACAAACTCGTTAATTCCTTCAAACAGGAACAGGAAAAAAATCGACTATAGATTTTAATACAGACTTGTTTTGTTAAAAATTCATCATCGTTTCTGCAAAAAAGATTGAATAAGGCACGCTATATAGAAGCATGCAGGCCTACTTCCGTTAGATAATTTTTAAAATTAGTTAGTTAAACCTCTAACCCATATTTGATATAGACCCAATCTAAAGCAGAAAAATAGAGTTTTTAGAAAACAGTTTAAAATGGACGAAATAAACATGAATTAGGAATGCATGGTGGAATATATGGTAGCCTCAGATTTCCGTGCGCCAGTATAGTGTTTTCCTGAGCGTTTATCTCTAATCTTAGACGGCAGACTGGGAGCTAAATTATGCCAGTCATAAACAGGGATTTATTACCCGGCAACTGCCCCTCTTTTAACCTCCCTAGAAACCGTGAAATATTTCATCAGAGTTAAGTGATGGACAGAGTGTAAGTTTCCAAGGAATAGTAACTCTACACGGCATTTCTTGTCCATAAAGCTGGCCGCTAATGCAGAGATTTCTTCCCGCGGCACTGCCGATATGATAGTTTGAAAGGGCAGGATTTCTACTGGCTGGTATAGTTAGATTCCTGGGGATTTAATTGATACTCCACCCTCGGCCCGCAGAGACAAGTTTGTAAGGCAATCGCCGAGTCGCTAACAGGCCCCACCAAGATGTAACCAAATTAAGTGTATTACAGCCGATGATCTTTAAGGCTCCGGGCCTACAAGTGTCAGGCGTTCCTACAATATGATACACTACTCAAAGCCCAACTGTGATTAAGATAAAAGATATTGAACACTTTTGTCGAAATTCAATTTGATCCTGAAACATGATAAGTCAAATGGAAACCGACATCAGACCAAGATGATCCTAAAAAAAGGAAAAGTGGCGACAAATGTGATCAAGCGTTAAAGTGAGTGGCTTGTCAGAAAGGTACGAGTGTAGTTGACCCTGACTGACCTCGGGACTGATACGCGAACAGCAATTTCAACTCCGAGCCCCATTGATCTTATCAGACAGCAATTGGTTGAATATGAGCAGTCCTTTTATCGAAATGCCACACGGGTTAAGGTATTAGTTTGACGTTGTTTTAGTCGAGTATACAGATATGACTTGTAGCTATCAAAACACGAGGTCCCGTCAGTTATCGTTGAACTAGCCGAGATAACTGATTCAGCCGCACGCCCTCCACAGTTGAAGCGATTCAATTCAGCCATGAAAAACTTCAATTATGTTTCTTAATCTCCATTCGGTCTCTATCAGGGTGGGGTTTATAACACTGCAATTATTGTCATATTACAGCCCAGTAGGAGATATTTGTTCGTATTCCACCCTACAACTCCCAGGCAGTAGGCCTACTCGTCCCAGCACCAGACCCTGGCTGTACACACAGCTCGGGATAGAATATGATATTTACAAATTCATCATACCACTTTACCATTCACGTGCTGGCCTCGACACAAATTACAGTTACTTGAGTAGCGCTATTGGGCAGATGTAATAAGATGTCATTTCAAATTTGTTGTTAACTTCTGACAGATAATATTATTGAGAAGAGGGATATTCTATATGCTTCGGCTTATAATTAAGTCACGTACAGAACACAAGTAGAGAAATTCAACAGTCATAATAACAAAATGTTATATTTCACTACATCATAATTGTAAAAGTTAATCGTATATGTGTAGCAACACTAATTTAATCCCAGAGTACACTCAATATAAGAGTAAAGATTTTCAACACCTGACAATAATTATATAGATTCTTTTAGTGGCATTTACAAGTCGGAAGAAATATAACATGGACACACTTGATATGGATAGCAACTTCTTTTTTTATTGGATACTATATAATTATGTACGTGATTACAAACGACTGTATTGTGATTGAGTTTTTATAAAACAGTTAACACTGTGTTGTGAACACTGTTGAAAACCATTGAGTTTTAAAAATTCCATAGCGGGCTTCTAATGATTTGTTAAACAAAATTTAATAGATCGAAATAAATACCCCCCAAAAACACTTATTCATCTAATATAATTACTGTCTATGACATCCCATGTGTTTGTTCGTTAGTTATTTGAGTTTTTTGTTGTCTGTATCTTGTTTGTTTTTTCTTTTGTATTTTATGTGCGTTGTTTTTATTATAGTTTTTGTTTGGTTTTGTTAGTTATGCGGAGAGGGACTCTCGGTTTTGCTGGACATATAAATCTAGCCGATCTCTCGTTCGTCTGTATTTCCGTGTCTCCCTGATGGCCTGCGGAACTTGGCGTGAATTCAGAGGCTCACAACCCAATCTATCTTGTCTTCTAATCTGTGGTTCCGATGAGCGACAGAATTAAATGTGTTTTATCATTTTAGAAAACCAAATTACTCCTAACGGGGATAGAAATGGCCTTTTGGATTCTATCTGCGTTCCCTCAGCGATTCCAGTCCCAAATTGGCCAATTTCAGGAATGGAATTAAAGCTAGGATGGCTTGAGATTTGCTGGGTAGAGGTAAGGGTGATAGACTGCGGGGTCCTGCCCTATGTCGGTCCATCACTCGGCCCGGGACGGAGATCAGCCGCCCCGCACTGCCTTTATACACTTAGAGACGTCATACTCCACACTATTATCAATTTGAAAAGCATTGGAATAACCGCGAATCAGCCATCACAGAGCACGATTAAATAGCGATAACTGTCCGTAGACTCCTACTTCTTAATAAAAGAGAATAAATAGAGACATATTTCTCCATGGGGATGATTGAGTTAATGTCTAAGTTCATGACAGTCTAACTAATACCCAGAAAGTAAGTTCTGAATGAAATCCTATCGGGGGAATCATCTGGTGACCGCAGTCTCAAGATAGGGCTATTGATATTTACTTCGATGGTGTATCCGGAATTGTTAACTGCTTTATCATTATAGACGTGCATACGACTCTGAACCAGATCTTGGTCGTCCTTAATCTGGGTAAACTAATAAAAGAAAACAGAACTCATACACCAAATATAAAAAAAAAATAACCATTTAAAGGCATGTCTTCAAAATTTTTAATATTTCTTTTGTTTAAATCTATAATAAATACGTGTAATAAAATAACTGAAATACAAATAAAAGATCTCGATCGTGGCATTCTTCCCCACAGTATCTAACTGTGAGTATTTGAACGGCAATTCTATTCCAGTGTAGCATGCACATATGTTTTTCATGCAGTATTATTATATAGCAAACTTAATATACTATACATCAAATGAGCCTTTGAAGTCAAGCTGTGAAAGACATTTTCCAATTTCCGTCGAAGATCATTGATTAATGTCTGAGAAGAGGAGCGTTGTAAAAGAACGGCTAATAAGGTTAATATCCCACCCATGCAAATAACACTGAAGGAAAAGCGTTGCTGAAATACTATTGAGCAGGACGTATAACACAAGCCAATCAGTTTAAGATTATGTCTGATATGTAAAATGTAACTTTGTTAAAGATCCTATATTTAGTTTCAATTTAATATTCCAGGTCATTTTAAACGGATGTTTGTTTTTTAATTGTCTCCAACTAAAAAACGAAAAGATTTTAACAACCTCCGTTTTTTTTGTTTTTGTTTTATTTTTTGCTGTTATTTTCGAAAAATAACTTATACCAGTTTAACTTTTTCGTTTGTTCAACCTTGGACGTATTAAAAGACAACATACATACATTAAAAATTGTTATTTAAAGTCTGAGGTAAAGTAAAAACACTGAGCTAGACAGCGTCTCGATGACATCAGTGTTATCTTAATACTAAAGCAGTATATACGATGGACATTTTTAGAGAAATAGATTTGTTTTTTTGTAGGATCTGAACAAAAATGATGCAGCAGAGATAATCAATCATATGCAATTGTTTCAAAAACGGCTCATTTCCTTTAAATAGTACTCGATGTACCTCCATATATTGTATTTGTTATGACAATATTTGAAGGTATCGTAATAAAGTCTTTAATGTCCAAAATATAGATTGCATGTATTTTGTGGAATAAAATCAGTCATTCCTCAACGACATGAACATTTTCAGAAAGAACACTGTAGGTTAAAATTGAACTAACAATTCACCCCACCTTTCTCACTAGTTCAAAGTTTAGAAATAAACCATTTAACCTAACTGCTTATTTTAAATGATACCAATTTATGGCAATTATGTCTTGTATCATATAAATGCCTTTCACTGAGCAGTCTTGTTTTCTTGAACATTTTAAATATATGAACAATGAGAGATGTATTCATACGCGAGAATGAAATAGTTTCTGTGGGATTTAACGGCACGGTTTTTACTCAGCAAATTGCTTGTATGGTTAAACAATTGATCCAGCATTGATTCACTTAGAAACCATTTCAGACATACTCTCTCTTAGACTGTATAAATTCAATTAGCCCGCTTCCGTGACTGGCTCTCTAACTGGACATTTAACCTAGTAAATAAACATAGCCAGTCAGGAAGTTTCCACGAATTGAGCTGAGCACAAATATGACCCTAGTTTGTAACAGAAACAGTGAAACACAGCGGTAATTGACACCTTCCTTTGCTTGTCCATCGAATTAAGGCAGTTTGGTTTTAATGAAGGAAAGACCTCTGTGATTTGGCCAGAAGTAACCTCAACCGTCCCCGAGCCATCTCACTCCCCATATTGAACACCGCTTCGTGTGAAAATGATAGGTTACATTGACAAGTTGATCCGGGGTTGGACTCGGTGAAACTTCTCGTCCCGACTCTACAGAGTTAGCCATGTTTTTCTAGGAACTGATCCGACGGAGAAGACCAGCGCATTTCATTTATTTTCCCCTGCGCCGGTTACATTACAGCCCTCTAGTGGAGACTGATGCTAACCCGGAGAGACGAATAAAACAGTCCAAATATACCAGTTATAAGCTTATCGCATACGGCGACCTAACTGGCAATTATAAATAAATTTAAAAAAACAACAATACGACTGCATTAGCGTTGATTATTTTCAATGAATTAAACTGTTTAGTCAGGGAGTAACTAAGAGCTAGTTCTATGGTTTGTTGATGGGATTGTTTGGACGATTTGTTGCCCTCCCGCTGGTCTTTCATATGATATTCGCTGGCGGCAGTCCACCTCTCTCTCACCCATACTCACTTCCCGGCCGCAGACAAACCGTCTCTGGCGAATCCCAGAGGCCGGTGGTCTCGAACACCCGGATAAATATACAGACACAAAACCTACGGATTGGTCGACAAGCTGCCTTCAATCTGCACCCACATATAAGCGTGACATATCACAACGTACAGGACTAGTATCAACTTAAAAATGAAATTCATCTCTACTATATAGGCCCCACGAAAACATATCCAAGATAAACAGAACTGTTCTGTATCACTTGGTCCAATCTAACCGACAAACAATGGAAATGATCAGGGAAGCTAATAGTGTGTACTGGAAATCCATTGTAACCCCAGAAAAAATGGAATAGACCTGTTATATACACGTTTATTCATCAAGTTATTAGCCGAATAATAGATGGCCATGCATGGAGGTACCAGTATGTAGACAATGTAACTAACATACAATACTTTGCAGACACACATAATATACACACTTCGTATACATGTTTACTGTGAAACGCATCTGTGAGTTTACATATACATTTAAACACGTTCTTGTTCATTTAACTTAATGTTCCAGTTATCTCATTATTTTAGTTTTTGGAGGGGGGGGGGGATGTAGAGCAATCCTTTAGGTACTTTTCCGTTGCTTTTGTTGAATTTAAGGGTTTTTGAAAAAGATTGTCCGCTCCCAGAAAAAACACAATATTTTTTTCAATAAGACAATTATTTGAGAAGTATTCTCCAGCAGAGAATTGCTTACTTTTGTTTGTTGTGATATTAAAGTCGTCTAGATCAAAATTGTGGACCTCACATATTTGACTTTTGCTGAACTGTAAGACGTCACTGTCATTGTTAGAGGGGTCCAAACAAATGTTTACTGTGGATGGATGTTGTCTACATGGCTATTTAGTTAGTCTTACAAACAAACCTAATTAGCAGTGTATAGTGGTGACTGAAGTCAGCTGTCTGTCTGACTGACCAGCGTGAGAATGATGTTCACAGGAGGGGCAGACTTCTCACGAACATCGAGCTTGGTTACATAGAGCAGACAGAAGATGGTATCGTTGAGGAGTGTGTTGATGTACCGAGCTATGAGGAGAGACGACTGTCGACTGATCGCCTACAGAACACCGATTCCCTCCCCGACTTAGTCACATAAGATCTCTGGTCTCTGGGAAAGGTGACGTAAGTTTGTCTGTATCTCTCTCTCATGTTTGGTCTCTGAGGACGCACTGAAATTGAAAGCGGAGTTCGATTACCTCCCTTCTGCATGCGATAGTCCCACAGCTACTCGTTGGTCTCTATACTGTCCAGATCCAGTAACAATCACACTAAACCCTCGAACATTTCTAGTGCTAAAAGCTCAAAACGATATTGTATTAACCAGAGCAGATCAATGGTCTGAACAGAACTGGAAGCGTACTTTTGTTGGGGTTTTCTTAAATACTGTTTTTCAAACTTGTTGAAAACGTCGACCGACAACTTCCTACGAGCCTATGTGTTGCTGATGCATCATTTTGTGTTTGATGATATTTAATTTATTATTGTACGTAGGGCAATTATATGATGGCTTTCAAATTATGCATTCTCGCAACTGGGAAATAAATTTAATTCGCTATCTGATTTTGTTTCCATTGTACCATACAACTTCAAGTTTGCTTGCGGCTGCCTTTCCCCGCTCTATTGGTGGTATAATGAAACTGGGTGTTCATGTTAGTAAAAATCACAAATGAACAGAACATTCGCATGTGAAAAAATGTACACGTGAGCATTCCTAAAGGTGGTCAATTAAGAGAAAGTTAGCTAAATATCTTTTCTTAACTTGTAACTGCCGTTTCCAATTTCTGATTTAAATAAAAAATTCAATTTGACAGTTTCCATCATTTGTTTTAGTTTAAGGTGCAAACATTTGTGTGTATTTATTGTTTTAATGAACAGTAGGATTTAATTTATGACGGAATTATAGTTGAATTAACTTGTACAAGTACAATGGGCCCAAGCTATTCATCTATTATTCCTAAAAGAGGGGAAAATCATAAAACCATTAAAGCCTGAATGTTTTCAAATCAACCATAATTCATAAGATTACCAGACGAGTTGCATTTGCAGCACCCTAAAATCACGTGATTTGCATTTTCATTGGTTTAGGGATAATGCACGGTGATATTAAATATAATACTAGTACATGATAATGTATGATGGTATTAAATTAAACACATGATAATGTATGATGATATCAAATATAATACATGACAATGTATGATGATATCAAATATAATACATAATGTATGATATCATGTATGATGATATCAAATATAATACATGATAATGTATGATGATATCAAATATAATACATGATAATGTATGATATTATATATGTATGATGATATCAAATATAATACATGATAAGGCATGGTATCATGTATGATGATATCAAATATAATACATGATAATGTATGATGATATCAAATATAATACATGATAATGTATGAT
>JAVFBX010184636.1:0-14088 GCA_034783855.1 Mopalia kennerleyi | reverse complement strand
AGATTTATTCACTTTAAAAGATCTCAATGTAGTCAAAAATAATTGTGATATTATGGTTTCATGTTGGTTTCATACCATTGAAATGTCAGTTAGCATTGACTTAATGGTAATTTAACATAACGCAGCGGTGATTTAACCGTTAAAATAACAGTGACTAACGGTGAATAACGTAACGTAACGGAACGGTGACTTAATCATAACTAACGGTGAATAACGATAACTAATAGTGAATAACTGCGAATAACCATAACTAACGGTGAATAACGGTGAATTACCATAACTAACGGTGACTGACCAATGCACAGAATGGCCGTCTGCAACGAGACTACCATTGGCGATGCAAATAGCGTTTCACACCATTCATCTTATGGCTTATCCAAGGCAGGTCCCATGGCATACTCCCATCCCAAAAATCCATGTTTTGGCGAGGGTCTCCGATCCCCACAGCGCTAATCGACTGCAAAGCACATTGTGATCAGCTTCCAGTCTACGTAGTGACCACGTGTTTGATTGAGAAAGTCAGATTTTACTAAGGGAGTATTGTCCCTTTGACCGTAAAATGCATATACATAGGAGACAGCGCAATGTACATGATGAGGCTAACAGAGTAGTCTCCCCTGAACTGTTAAAAAACATATATGAATTGACTTGACAACAAAATTTCCATAGCCCTCTTCCTCGTTTAAATTCGTTTAATTTGATTGTCAATACGACTGGGGAGTGATCCGACCTGTAACTTTCTGTTTTTACTTGTTGAATACTGGGGTAAAACGCCTCACTTATAAGGAAAAAGTCGAAACGTGCGTGTTTGATTGGATTATTGCGACGCCATGTCTAGCGCCTTAAATGTTGGTGTGAGGGTCTGAAGGGGTCTATTATGCCATAGTTTTCCAACCGAATCCAATACGACGCCACGTGCTCTTGGGTTGTTTAAATGTGTATAGTGATTACGGTCTAAATAAGAATCGAGTACAAGGTTAAAATCTCCACATAAAATACATGTGTCCTTTTCCTCTATTATCGAAGTCAAAGTTTGAAAGAATTCGGGGCAGTCGTTATTTGGACCATATATGGATATAAGCGTAATTATTATTTCGTCAATTTGTATATCAGCTGTTATATCATTCCCGTTGGGATCGCTTGAATGGGATATAATTTTGTAGCAAAAATTATTACTGAACAATATGCATACCCCTCTGGAGTTACTACTGTAGCAACTGAACAAAGCCTCACCACCCCACTCAGCTTTAACAGACGATTCCATTTCCTGCGTAAAGTGGGTGTCCTGGAAACATATTATATTATAAAGCTTACTGCGAAAATACTGAAAAATATCTTTACGTTTTTCATTGCTGCCTAAACCTCGACAATTATATGTCACAATTGTATGTCCGTTTTCAGCCATAAATTTACACTATTACGTTTTTCAACAATTGGACTGCCTGTGTTTACAAACCTTTTACCGTACAGCTTAACACCATAACTAAATACTTCATTGTGGACTTGAGTGTGCTTTTTAAATAGTGGATTGATCATATAACATGTAATAATAAAAAACGATTCCCTCCCTCCTATACAGAAATACTCACACGATTGCATACAGGGCCACCGATCGCCCTGCAGTGCAAACCTGTTTTTCCAAAGATATGATGTAACATGTAGTAATGCAAAAATAGCACAGGTATGCGCTGCAGTAATGTGAGTACAACTGGATAGAGAGAAGAAATAAATAAATAAAATCATCTCGCCTCCGTTGAGCGTCATATAAACATTAGTAAACAAAGTTCAGTGCAAATGCACAATGGGAGCCCTGCACAATTAAAGTTATGGGCTAATGGGTAGCTCCATATGACACAAGTACGATCAATTGTCTTTGATATCAGAAAGGGGAAAGTCACGCTTGCCAAGAATTATGCCATCGGGCCAAATAAGAATAATTGTTAATCATAACTGATTTTGTCATTATACAAGTACATCGCCGAAACAGATATGTTAGCCAATCCACACACACACGGAACTACCAGTAATTTTAACAGTTAACAACTGGTAACTTTGCTAATTAGCCCCGACTTCCTTACCGTCTACAAAAAGCTTTCCTCGAATAAATCTAACCTTTCGGCCTTCTTTATAAAACTTTGCCATTAACTCTCTGAGTTCCGACTTTCGTTGCCTGTCTTCAGGTATGAGGTCGTCAGTTATAAACTCATCGCTTTCTTTCAGTAAATATTTGCCAGCTAAATACACCTGTCGTCGTTGGGGTCGGTACTGAAATTTAGCAATAATTTGACGATGTTGTCCATGTTTCTTCTGTCCCACACGATGGCCATTCTCTATGTCAATTCCGTTCAATTTAAGTTTATTTTCAATCAAATCACGAACCACAGCAATACAATCTTCCCCTGGTTTTTCTGGGATCCCCCCAAACCTTAGGTTATATTCCCGACTATAGCGTTCTTGTGATAAAACCCGGGCCTTTAGAGATTTGTTTTCTTCCGAAAGCATTTCCATTTTTTTCACCATATTATCGGTCTTTTTACGATCATCTGCCTGAGAGCTTTGCACCAATTTCAGCTCTACATCAGTCAATTCTACACATTTAACAAGGTCAGTTTGCTTTTGTTCTAATGTAACTAACCTCTCAAGGAAATTATGTTGCTGGGATATTACCTTATTCAGGGCAAGCTGAATTCCGGACAGGGAATTTCTCACAAAAATTTCAAACTGTGTGGCGCCTGCCGCTGATGCGTTACTTTCTTTGTCAGAAGGTGAAGTGCTGGCCTGGTCACCTGTCCTACTATCCACGAAAATGGCGGCTTCCCTTTGATCTAGCACGTGCTCCCGTTCGACCTCTTCACAGGTTGACTTAGATCGTAATTCTTTCTCATGTGTCTCGTAAGCTGTTTTAGGGTTTGTAGGGTTACGTTTGCGACCCATCTTTCACTTATTTCAACTGAGTTCTACCGTTCACCTTTCAACAAGTCCGAGAAAAAAGTATATGGCAGAGCTCCCAGCTAAAGCACGTCTACCTTGTTCGCATACCGCACCGCCAACAGATTGTTGGCGAGTGTTGGTAAAGTCGACAAATCAGCTTCTAAAATTTATCTGGTCAACCACAGGCTATTCAAAGTGTACAAACAGATAGAGCAGGGGTTTGGGTAATTCATGGGAGACCCACAAACGGCACAACTCAAACTTTTAAATATTCGATTGCCAGGGTAGTTTAAATATTGAACACGATAGGACGAGCTACTCAATGATGAACACTCTTAACAGGACGCCTACACATGGAACACATTTCCATATATATGGTTACCCGGGTAGCCTATATGTTATATATAATTTAATTTGAAGTGACAAAACAGAGCAGAATATTAATAATAATAAAGAGGACACTGAAATGGGATTATATGTGGTGTGATTTTTTCGCCAAAATCAATTTATTTGGCACAAATATAAATATGTGTGAAGGAGTCAAAATGACAGTTGACATTGGTACATTGTTTAGCTTTAACATCTGCCAGCCTGAAATAGTTAACACTTTCTTGGCTCACCACAAACACCTCAACGTTGTCTGTTATTTCAGTAGATTAAACGTGCCATTATTAAAATTCAGCAATCATGAAGTAATAAACTTAAGTGTATTTGTTTCTCGAAATATTCATTATATATAGATAACAATAGAATAAGTCTATACTTCTTTAGAAAATCACCGCCCTCAGTAATATACATTTGGATATACCGCCTGCGTAAACGAAGTATCGGCTGAGCATATATGAGGTGTAAGTGGTTGATTTATTCATTAGCGCACCTCTGTTTGTTGTCTGCCCTTTGCGAATCCACACTCAGAAGTGCTTTATCTGTTGAACAACTTAGCTTAGTACAGCTGTTCGTCCTCAGTTTATCTATCAATCTCAGGAAAATCGTATGAGTACAAAGGTTAGCATATGCCCCACCATGTGCTTTGTAACCTGTGTGCAAAACACAACCCATTCAATTACACATTTGTACGTTATATTTATACGTGTTAATGCTTTTCTAAACGACGGCTGTTTCGTTGAATCCCCGAAAGTGTTGATTCGAATTGTCTGTTCTTTTGAGTGATATCAGTTCATAGGTTAGAAAATTCAGCTTTCCTGAAGCCAACACATCTCAACAGTACCAACTATCATTCGTGTTTGGTAAATGCGCCATTTCTGAGATCATATTCGAATCCTGAGCTTGTATAGTGAATAGAAGTTTATTTTGTGGGTTTTGACGTGTTTCGTGGGGATAATGACTAGTATGGTCTCGGGATTGGGTTATGTTAATTGAATCCACAGAGATACTGGCTGGATGGTACATACAGTGTAACGTTTATTATGTATAGTGCGTACTCACTGGATGGTATATTAAGGGTCTCTATTATTATCAATAAACCTATTGATACCGACTGAGTGATATATTGCGAGTGTATACTGTAAACATTTTATTCTTATCAAAGCTGTCGACAGAATATTCCTATTTGAGTAAAATAAAGCCAGTCATTTGATAAATATTGAGTGTCAATATTTCAGCGACACGAAATAAGTAACATCGTTCACATAGATGGGGAAGTATATTGGCATGATCACCGGTTAATCATTGATCTGTATGAACACAGCGTGTACATGACCATAAGTCTTAGTTGAGTATAGATTTCTTTACTCAGCGACATATACGCGCTCCCAATGTAAAGGAACATAGTCAAGACAAAATATAGCAACCGAAAATGATGTCCACACCGCTAAGTTCCTATCCAATATTATAGGAAATGATTCTGATTGACAAAACGAGCGACTAATGGAAAAAATAACTGAGACGGAATCAGAGAATGTAGTATAACTTGAGCTGCAAAGTAATACAAAAAACCCCATAAACTAACGTAATATGTATAAATAGGTCTAATAACTAGGGCAATCCTGGTTGTTTTCTTAGTCATGGCTGTCGAGTGCACACCGCTTTTGTAGGCCTACGCCTCTATAAATTTTCAAACGACGAAATAAATCTCGATTAAGAATTCGACCTATGGGAACGTTAAGTGATGTTCTATCTATGCGACGTGATATATAATGACAAATTAATCCTTGTGCTTTTTTTTAGCGAATAGCGTAGGTGATGCAATATTAATCCAGTTGTAACAGACATTATAATGTAACAAATCGTGTTGGAAATAGCGAGAAATACAACTACATCCATGAAGAAACCCGCTGCACGATTGTTGAGCAAAGGAACCGCTGCACCATGGCTCAACAAAGGAACCGCTGCATCATGGTTCAACATGGGAGCCGCTGAAAAATGGTTCAACAAGGGACACTCTGCATGATTGTTTACAAGGGACCAGCTGCACAATAGTTGACTTTTGTAACCCCTGCACGAATATTGAAAGAGGGAATCGCCGCACGATGGTTAAACAAGAGAACCGCTGCAGTATTCTTGAGCCACAAAATCGCGGCATCATGGTTAAACAAGGGAACCGTTGTGCCATGGGAACAGCTGGATGATTGGACAAAGATAAGTATTTCCCGAACAGATCAATAATTTCGAGTGGGCACCATTCAAACAGCTATATCCATCTGAGTCAAATGGGATGTCTAGGTACTTGTCTAGCCGTGTCAGTAACATCGGTCTATATTAAAGTCACTGTTAACCTCACATCTGCCAGAAAGCCTGGATGGATTTGTCCATAACCATGGTTATGCAGTTTGCATGGTTTGATTCTGACGGATTAGGAAGCTAATACATCCTAACTGTCAACATAAAGAATAGGGTTTCTGACCACTTAACACGGCTAACTCTATCATACTCGTCTCGGAAATAGCACTGGAAATGTACAAAAAAAAATTCCTGATGCGGGGGACACACGGACGATTATACTCGCCCGATCGCGGCGATTCTACCAATCGCCGAAGCAATCGCCACGTGTGTTCAGGCCAGCGACAGCGATAATGATCGCTGGAGCAAGTCGGCCGACCAGTCCCTTGGATCAAACATGTTTGATATTATCGGCCGATATTTAATCGCCAGCGATTGATCGCCCGGAGTGATCGCCCGTTTGTTCATGCAAGCGACTACAGACGCGCGATTCAATGCTGTTAAACCAACCAAGTCGAGTTCTTCTCACATGACACACAAAATGGCAACTTCCATGAATGCAGTCTGGGCGAAATTATTTTCCAAATACTTCTGTTCTTCAATTTGAGTCTACGTCTAAATCTTCTTTTCATGATTAAATATAATTCCGTTTTAATCTCGCCATTTTTGACAAATCACGCGACTAACGTGGCTTTTTTCAGGTAAAAAATACTCTGGATCGCTGGATCAATCGCCATGTGTGTGCGCTCAAGTCAGTCGACTACTTTCACTGGCGATTTAGCTGGTTATCAGATCGCCGCGATCGGGCGATAATCGCCCGTGTGTCCCCCGCAGGACATTGAACGTATAAACAGTATCGGATAGTTACATGATGACACAATAATACATATTCCATGACAAGATATGGTTGACAATTTTCTATTTTGTCATCTTAGATATTACACAGCACGCCTTTATACTAATTGCCAATGTCTAGTTTGAGACGAACGAGTTCCTCTTAATTGTAATTCACCCATGTTCATTCAAGGAATCCGATGGACAAGTGCAGCCGTCCGAATATATTCTGCCCACGTCATGGTAAACTGAAATCCTAATATAATAAACCCTAATGTGTTTACTGTTGCCAAGATTGTATTTTTGGTGCATTGTCTCCTTAAAGTCTAACGACGACATCGTCTCGAAATATTATAAATGTGGTAGTATTTGGCTAAATTCACATTTACCCTTATCTTGACACTGTGTATGGACTAACCTCTTATATTAACCTATTGTTAGACAATTCCTCACTATGTGATAACAGCGCAACAACATGTTGGGCACAATTGGAACTATGTAAGCATTTATTGCTGGACCAGCCGGTCACAATTACACGTATGTCAGTATTTATTGCTGGACCAGCCGGTCACAATT
Organism: Mopalia kennerleyi; assembly: GCA_034783855.1. Classification (NCBI taxonomy): domain Eukaryota; kingdom Metazoa; phylum Mollusca; class Polyplacophora; order Chitonida; family Mopaliidae; genus Mopalia; species Mopalia kennerleyi. The sequence goes on along the minus strand of JAVFBX010184636.1, from coordinate 7,068 downwards.
ACACGTATGTCAGTATTTATTGCTAAACCAGCAGGTCACAGTTACATCTATGTTAGTATTTATACCTGGACCAGCAAGGCGCAGTTACAGGTATGTTAGTGTTTATTCAAGGATGAGCAAGTTATAATAACATGCATGTTAGTATTTATACCTGGACCAGCAATGCGCAGGATTTTTTTAAAGAAGATAAATAACAACAACATATAAACGGCACGAGATATAAAAACGCAAAGTTGGCAACGGACAAACGTTTGCAGTGCTCAATACAATTATACAGAAGGAAGTAAAGGAGGCCTCAGGCTTTAATCTAAAAGCTTTTGAAGCTTTTATAACTTTATCCGTTTATAGGCCTAATTTTACGCTCGTATATCCAGCGGTCGACCAATACCAGTAGGCCGTATACGTACCTTAGTCTGGCCGTATAATACCGCTAGTTCAAAGGCTTCTGATTTCGTGTGTTGCCGCCAGAGGGCTACCGGAGATTTTTGACAACAACATCCAATGAAAGCTGATCTTTCTACGGGCATTCGGTTTTAATTATTTGGTTGGTAACAGGTGCTTGTTGGTGCATCTGCTTTGTTTTTCCCCTTTTTTCTTCCAGGCAGCTTGTGAAAAGCGTTTTTCGGTACCTATGTGTCGGTACTGAACATAATATCACCGAGAAGATGTATCCAGTTGCTGACTTATCAAAGCAAACCGTCCGGCAGCTCCAACGCCCAACGTTATTACTTAACATATTTTTTCAGTTCAGTTTTGCAATTCGGATTTCTTGAACCAGTTTCTGGTTAAAGATGCCAATAGGCTTAAACGTTTGCTTAAAACAGCATACATATAAATACAGATAACAAAAAAACAGAAAAATACAGAAATGCGTATGCATATATTCAATATACTTGTACAGTGTACATGCTATGTATATATCGTTCCCTTAAGATCCTATGTGCAGAGTTTAATAAGGTCATCATTTAGGTTTTCAGCAGTGAACTGCTTTTCGGACAAAACAGGGCGGCCACTTTAGTTGGCGTAAGACCACTAGTATCAACTTTCGTTCCGTCACCCCTCGAATATAATTCTAAACGAAAATGGTCTAGATTTATTTGTTGCGCTGCTGGAAATTTGTTTTTGGTGGAGTATTGATGTGAATTAATTGAGTGAAGGTGTCTGGTCAGTGTAATAGTATAGCCTACATTGGTCACATTTGGCGTATTTAGCATGATTTGACGGAGGGGTGATTCGGCTGTTGTTTACATTCTGAGGCACCTTGACAACGCCTATCACTCGGTATCAAAGCTAGCTTAAAGTTTTAACGGTTATCATCTGTCAAAATTTTAATAGGGAGCTCCAAAATGACCATTAAGGTATGTGACAGGTGTTTTCGACAGCAACAAGTTTGGGATGGAACTGTGGAGCCAAACGTTAACACTACGGCTCATGGCAAATTAATAGTGGTCTTGCGCTAGATAGGGGGAGTAGATCTACATCCAGGTTGCAATGCGAGTCTCGACATACAAGGGAGGTAATTCAACCACTGAAGTCGGTTCTAAGTCGTGACAACATAGATAGCGGCGCATTGAAATGACGTGTAACATTTAGCCATTGTGACAGCTTGAAACGTTACGGACCTCGACCGTCTTTTAGTCCAAAGACCGTCTGTAACGCACTCGGTTAAGCCACGAGAGGCTATCGTTACTATAGGATGATCACTACGTTATGCGCAAAACATTAGAGGACTTCCGGGTACATGTAATGCTCCCTTTTAGACATTTCGTGTCTACCATTCAAGCCGCATATATCCATAATTGGGTGAGAAATTCTAAGTACGTCAAACAAACTGTTTGGCTGACTGAGTACAGTTTGACAGCAATAAAGTTTATATTTAAAATTTGTTATTTGTTCTAATGCCTGCTTTGTACTAGTCTTGTACGAGAAATAATTTTTAGTCATAATACACATAAGTTGTACTTCATTAGAAGTAGGTGGCCCAATTGAAATGGAGCCGTTTTTAACAGACACTTTATAAAATCTTGAAGGCTGTTTGATTCAGATTTAAACATGTTGACTTTAAACGTGTCAAGTAGCTAAACAAAAAACATTTAGTTTATGATTTAAGATATAGCCACTAGTTTCCACTGGCATATTGGTATAGACTGGATTTGTTGAACAATTCTTCAGAAAGTTGATTTATAATCTCAGTAAACGCCTTTCTTGCGCTGTATGTTGTATTTCTTTGTCCGATTTCTTTAAATTCTAATAGACGAATGAATAATAATTAAATTGTGTCGGTAAAAAAAGTGTAGGTTTTCGTTCATCGCCAAATGGGATAGATATTTAATAGTATGTAAAAGCTTTCGATCGGCATCACAAACCCCGTCGCCCGACTGCTGGGATATTGGAACAGTTTGAACTCGGCTTGGAATGTAATGCTTACGATGTAAATGACCTAATATACCAGCTCACTATTTAAAGCTTCTGACGAACGGGTTGTTCCAACTTTGCTTACTTGTTATGACAGAGTGGGACCATGCCGCAAGGGAGAGTGTGCAAAGAGTATCATCGAGATGGGGAGGAAATAGTTATCCTCTGACAGCATTCCAGTGGTCGCATTGATATCTTCATTGGTTGTCTTAACCATCATATTCAATTCAAGTTAACAATCACCCTTGATAGTGTACAGTTTTTAGATGTTACGATGTACAAAAGTCGCCATTTAGATACAGCAGTGGCTTCGGATTTTAAGGTATTCTGTAAGCTAACAGATCTCCACCAGTTACTCTATGCTCAATCCTTTCAGCATTCATATTCAGTCAAGGGAATTATTTAATTCAAAGCAATAAGTTTTCACAGGAATTGTAGCACTCTCGCTAGGCTAACAATTGTCAATATTTGGTGGACAGCTTGATGTGAGATTCAGAAAATGTGGTATACCTTATAACTAGTGGAATATGTCTGAAATAATACGTTTGTGAAACCAAAAACCGTTTTGAATAAGAGCCAACAACAATGATTTGAGCTCTTCTAGGTTAAAACGCACATTCCCAATAGCTGAATATATTCTGTTCCTGATCATTAGGCTCAAATCATTTTGAAACCATGCCAATTGAAAAACAGGACTTACTGGTTAAAACGAAACTTCATTCTGTATTACATTTTGTAACATTCGTTCTCTTTTACAGACATATGTATTTATTATAAGTTTTGAACGACATTTAGGAATGAGGTAACATAATTATACAATTTCCGGATAACCACCATTAGACATATTCATCGGTTAATTGCTATATCTCTGAAATATCAGTTATTAGGCTGCATTATTCCTAACCCATGCCAAATACCTTCTTTGTTACATATTAATCAAGGTCTAGGTTACCCATAACAACTCGAGATAAAGATCTATTCAGAATTTGTCTTTGGGAATTTTTCTAGAACATGAGATGATTCGTCTATTTTAATTAATCCACATCTCTATGCCAATTTCGTTACTTCTTACTGTCTCACACGGATACCATATATACCATGCATTTCTAACATCGTTTCTGTCTAGCCTCACAAAGATCAAATATGTCCTCTTTTTATATCTCCGATTCTTGGAGAATCGTGTTAAGACGTTTAATTGACGCGATGCCTTGCGACATACTTCTGACTCATTGCCCGAGATAGAGTTTCTTGGCTATCATTTCAGGCATCATTTGATTTTACACCCGGTGATCTAAGCTTATGTTAATATCTCTATTGACTATTCAGATATGTCGGTGCATTACACATGTAAAACATGCGGAGTGTTTCGCTCTGTTGGGGAATTAATCTTCCGCCATTGCCTTAAAAAGACAGTATAACGAAGCTTGAAGCACGCGGCCTTACGTCAGAGAACCCGTAATAATCGTAAACCTAAATATATGTGTAAAAAGTCAAAGTGCCTTTACAAAAAAGTACCATGGGGTACCACGGATTTAACATTGAAAGAGGCCAATGTATGGTGAACACCACGGATTTAACATTGAATTAGGCCAATGTATGGTGGTAACCATGGATTTAACATTGAAAGAGGCCAATGTATGGTGGTAACCACGGATTTAACATTGAATGAGGCCAATGTACGGAGGTAATCACGGATTTAACATTGAATGAGGCCAATGTGCGGTGTACCACGGATTTAACATTGAATGAGGCCAATGTGCGGTGTACCACGGATATAACATTGAAAGAGGCCAATTTATGGTGGTAACCACGGATTTAACATTGAATGAGGCCGATGTGCGGTGTACCACGGATTTAACATTGAATGAGGCCAATGTTTTAACCACGGATTTAACATTGAATGAGGCCAATGTACCGTGGTATACCATGGATTTGCAACGGTTATTTGGCCTAAACCATGGTACTTTTTTGTAAAGGTGGCTTGAAAGTACTTGAATCAATTTGGTCCAGGGTTCCCTTATTTTTAAATTGATGCTGAAAACAGGTATATAGGGTGTCGAGTCCAACCACCTCCGAGTCATGCGCCAAATTTCAATAGCAAATTTGGACACTGATAAAACCTTTAAACAATAAATAAAATAAGCTTTTTGTGCAATGAAACTAGAGTCAATTTCAATCAAACAAAATGTTGTGGCGCATGTTTTGTATAGGTATTCAAATTTAAAATATTAACTGGTCCACAATCTACGTGAAATAACCGTATTGAGTGTGCACTAGTATACTGTGGTATAAATAACCGTATTGAGTGTGTACTAGTATACTGTGGTATAAATAACCGTATTGAGTGTGTACTAACTAGTATACTGTGGTATAAATACATAAGACAAAGGGCAGTATTCGGAAATCTGTTAAACATTTTGTTTTCATTGATCTTTATTGTGTTTAGAAAGTATAGGTCACATCAGTGCATAGCAAGCACTAATTGTGTAACATTTGTTGACAATTGTACACACATAGTATTAAAGTTAACAAAGCATATACGTTAATCATTTGCATGTAATTTGTTCAATTTCTCACTGGACAATAACATTATTGAACTCCAATGCTAACAGAAGTAATTTCGTTTATAAATATACTAATCTGCACCAAGGTTGCAGACTTTAAGAATCTTTTTGTCTATCATTTTCAATTCCAAGAATTACAGCAATCTGAGGTATATTATCGATATAAACTATTTTTTGACGCCACCAGCTTGTAAATTCCTGCCAAAGATCATTAGCTACAGGACAGTCAAAAAGCATATGACATAGAGCTTCTCTTGGCAGCACATACACACAGTGTCTGGGGCCGAAGTACAATAAAATTTAATCCGCTGTTAGATGACGTCACGCCATGCTGAATGACTATCTCTAGCCTGGTATTAGCGATTTGTTGGTGTTAGCGGCTTATCGTCTTTCAAGCAACTGGCCCCTGGTGACTTAAATATATTTTTTGCAAAGCAGTATTCTATTTAACCGGTCATACATTGTTATTATCACAGAAATCAGAAGAGACAAAAAAGATATTATAATTGTTTATATGACATCAAAATGGTTTTGCAGTGAAGTGCAACATTTATCTTTGCATTACCAAAATAAAAAAGAAGAAATAAAGAAGCGCACCAATATGGTACTTTCCGGTTTCCGAGTAATAGAGGTATGTGTTAGAAAATCTTACACACTTTCTGGTTTCTAACTTACGATTTATATTTTCAAAGGATCATTGTTCTCAAGCAGTCCTATTTAACAATCAATCAGATCAAACAAGTTTGACGTTACGTAAAACAATGCTCAATGTTGTCATATGCTTGTGAACGATGTCGAAAAAAGGAAAGAAAGACATCGGAACGATGCGACAAAAGCAAACAAATAATAAAAATAATAAAAGAAAAAATGAATCGCAGGCGATGTTGATGCAGCCTTCGTGGATGTAGATTCAATATCAGGTGATGTCGATGGGGCCGTTGAGGAAGCAGATTCAGCACTCGGCGATGCTGGTTCAGTTGAGGTGGAAGTAGGATCTTCAATTCCGCCTCCGCCTTCCTCACCTTCACCAGTTGACCCCGTGAAACACAAAGCGATTATGCATATGATCGACCAATAATACGTCTTCATTTTTACCTGTGAAAAATTTGAAATTCAATTTTAAATCTCTTTTGTCTGACTTTGTCTGTGGGTTGGGAGGGGGGCGGTTAGTGCGCTGGTGTTGGTGTGTTGCTGGGTGTTGGGGTTAGGGGAGTAATGTACCATTGTGGCTGGGTGTTGGGGTTGGGGGAGTAGTATGTTGGTGGAATGTGGCTGGGTGTTTGGGATGGGGAGGGAGTTGAGTGCTGGTGTTGGTGTGTGGCTGGGGGTTGGGGGAGTAATGCGCTTATTTTGTTGTGTGTCTGGGTGTCGGGGGTTGGGGGCGTAGTGTGCTGCTGCTGGTGTGTGGCTGGAAGTTGGGGTTTGGGGCAGTAGTGTGATACTGTTGGCGTGTGGCTGGGTTTCGAGGGTTGGTGGAGTAGTGTGCTGGTGTTGGTGTGCGGCTAGGTGATGGCGGTTTGGGAGTAGTATGCTGGTGCTGGCGTATGGCTGAGTGTTGGGGGTTTGGGGAGTTGGGCGTTTATATGGGTGTGGGCCGGGTGTTGGGGGTTTGGAAGTAGTGTGCTGGTGTTAACGTTTGGCTGGGTGTTGGGTGAGTAGTGTGTTGGTGTTGGGTGTGGCTGGGTGTTTGGGGTTGCCGAGTAGCATGGTGGTGTTGGCGTATGGCTGGGTGTTGGGGGTTGGGAGAGTATAGTGTGTTCGTGGTGTGTGGCTGGGTGTTTGCGGTTGGGGAGTAGAATGCGTCATTTGAAAGCACCACTGTAATGAAAGTTTTGAAGCCAGAGAACTGCCTTTCATAGATTAAATTACCTCCCTTGCTAATTGTCCACGACTCCTATTTTTGCGGCGAGAAAGCACCATCGACAATAGCTACGATAACAATTACTCTGACAACAATTACTCTGGCGATAATTCCTCCAACTTTCCAACGATAATTTCTTGATGACAAATCTATCTGGCAGCATTTGTGCGACGACAATTGATCCCTTGGCTTTTGGACCGATGACATGTTTATGTTTAACCGCGATGA
>JAVFBX010184625.1:0-14088 GCA_034783855.1 Mopalia kennerleyi | reverse complement strand
ATAAAGTCATTTATTCTACATATGTTGAAAAGAATTTCACATATGTGGAAAAGAATTCAACATATGTAGAATAAAGGCAGAAGTGATAAAACGGCTTGCCATACAAGATGTGACTATTTATGGTCATAAGATAGCCAGTTTTAAATGGATTATATTTTAGCTATATCCCTATATATCCATTACATGGACACCGGGTCACCCTCAATTGCCCCGGGGGGAGGGGGGGGGGGGTCTACTGTGTCGTGATAAGACAATTAAACATTTGATTTGTCAGACATGATGAATACTATCAATCCCCAGCACGAATAGTATATATCACTATGTTATAAAATTCATGTAATTTTAAACTGATTGATCCACCTTACCTGATGCTGATAAGGAATCAACGTCAGAAGTCCATAAACACTTAGCTATTTTTATATATGACACGGCCATTATACAAAATGGTAACACGAAAAAAGCCACCACATGAAAATAGAACCATCCTATTCCGCCAGTCCCTTTGCAGCTAGCCAGGAGCGAGGTAACTCCGTTGGGAAATGACGGTTCTGGACTGGATTGGTAATAATAGACATCGGGACTAGAGGCCAATATAGCCAGCAGCCACACGACTAATATAATAAGGCGAGCACGTTTTAAGGTAGATTTAAACTTGAGCGGGTTACTGATGGCACAATATCTTTCTACCGATATCACGGTCAGCGTCAGAATAGATACCACCACAGATACTCTCTGAAATCAAGAAGACAGGATAATTATAAATACTACAAGTAAAACATGTATTTGGATTCGACATGACAACACAAACACAACTCAACAAGGTCGCAAATGATGTAGAAACGACCGCTGTCGAAATCGTGGCTAATTGAAAACTGCGATAGTGCGGCCAAATATCAGTTTCATTTCATGTTGTCTTACAGAATGCTGGACAATAAAAATGAAGTTGAATGCTGGAGATATTCAGTAAACTGCGGTATTAAGTGAGTGGTCGATGTCGGACATACGATCCTTGTTTAGAACGTTAATGTTTGGTTTTGCGCAAAATGTATATATATGAATAATTTTTGTGTCTTTTAGAAAGTGATGATTAACAGTATTTTCGTTATTTTGAGATTACGCTTTCTTAGTTTGAACAGATTCTAGATCAGAAAATTTTTGCAGGTTGAAACCTGTACGGGAATGGAACGCACGACCCTCAGAGTTAGGCACCGAATCGCCAGCAGTATTAATGCCGGCCACCTAGACCACTCAGCCACCCGCCCTTCTACATAAATATACTCCAGCTGACTGACCTTCTATTTGTGTAGAAGGCCGGGTGGCTGGTTGATATAGGAGGCCGGCATTTACTGCTGGCGATTCGGTGCCTTACTCTGAGGGTCGTGGGTTCGATTCCCGGCCGTGTTTCAACCTGCACAATTTTCTGAACTAGAATCTGTTCAAATTAAGAAAGTGTAATTCCAAATTAACGAAAATAATGTATATATATATGTATCTTAAGAAAAGAGGACGGTTCTATGTTTACTCATTATGACAAAAACGGTTTATTTGAGAAAGGACGAAATAATTGAAACATTGCGGTGAGAATTCGATAGAGAACCATAAAGTGTTGCACTAGAGCCAAGACTGAAGAACCTTAAAATGTTCGATTAGAGCCATATTTGTCTAATAGTGTACGATTATTATGATATTAGAGAGATCCCACGTAGCCCTTTCGTTGTTAACGAAGTTGCAAACAAAATTGTTCAACAAATGATTAATTGCCAGACACATGTACCTGTAGTTGTGCAAATTATGTAATGCCGAGCTGTAGGTAGTTTGCAGTTATATTTGTTTTACTGAGCAGAAATGGGCAGGTACATAGGTTTTCAGTCAACATTAACATGACTGGGACTGTTCTGTAAATAGTACACGAAAAGATGGTCGTTGCAGGCACATGTATACGTTGCCTTTTCGTCAGCATTGACACATCTAGGTTTGTTACAGCGTGCATACATAGACATGTTTGTTTGTTTGATTGGGGTTTCACGTAGCACTCAAAGGTATTTCACTTATACAAGGACGTTTAAGGACGGATTGGCCATTATACACTTTTCCTCACATAGGAAATATCACAAAAACCATCCCCGCGATTGCCGGGGCCACATTGTGTGGCCATCTCATATATCTGATAGTCGACATACGATCTCGAACCCGTGAACGGAGATTGAAGCAGAAATATCAGGTAGACACGCTAACCACGGCCGCAGGCGTACAGACGGATGTTCATTGACAATTATCTAGGCAGAAGGATAGAAGAACGTTGTATATATGGCTCTCTTTTATAGCAATACCCTTTTTAGACGAACTACAACTCTGACATTTAATCTAAGTTCCCAATAAAATACGGTACATGGTATGAAGTTATCAAACCCCGACAATGACAATTACCACTCGACTTTTGGAGAATGCCGTAGAGTGCCTTAGCTTTCCTTAAAGAAGTGTTCAATTGGTATTTCTCCCTCGAGTTTTTCTCACCAAATTTATACTAGATAAAATTCGAATCGACATGTCATAGATGTCCTTATTATCTCCACTGGCCCACAAGTAAGAAATACACCTATTTAACAAAATATTATGAGACAGCCGAATCTTTTATTCATAGTGGTAACGCCATGGGCATGGACAGATATCCCAGTAGCATTTGTTAGGGTTCTAAAATGGTTCAATTATTAATATCGTATTTTAGTTATTAGATCTGAACGACATTTTGTGGCGGGGTAACATTGTCTGTTAATTCCTGGATACTAACTTCTGATTTTGAGATCGTGAAAGAACATGCAGGTGGCCAGAGATTAAAACATCGGGATGCATATATACTCAAGCGCTAAGCGGTAACGACAGTTGAGGATAAATAAGACTGGATGCGGATTAGTTAATGTATGGATCTATGTATACAGTTTACACATAGGAGCTAAACAAATTTATTTAAAAAATTAAATATGTGAAACGGTGAAACATCTAATAAGCTGTAAATGTGTTTCTGCGTGACTAAACCTTTCGACAGAAAAACATATCACCTTCGTGAGGGTTTCTTTCGTTTTTTTTCCAGGGCATTATATTACAGAGAATTAATCGATCAGGCGGTGATACACATTTCTTCTCTTATATCTGAATGTGTAGGCTGTGACTGTTCTAAAAGCGAATAAAAACATTTCCAAACAACATGCACCTTCAGTCATAGCCTATAAGTCGCACAAAATATTTGATTTTTGGGACTGAGGATGTAATAGATGTACAAGACGTAAGACCTGCATTAATGAGATATACTTATTATACAGATTCAACAATATACGTACTGGGTAGAGTTGGTGTATGATTTGTCAATGGTATAATTAAACAAGTATTGGTCTTGTACATTTCGGTGTGTTTATTTTAAATGATAAACATTATCTGAATATCACGCGTGTGTAATAAAATAGCCTCGTTTCAGACAAAATAATCCAGCGGATTGAAACTTCCATACATGCAGTATTCAACTCGACATAAGCGGAAAGGCGGTGGTTTGGCACTGTACGTGGCGGACTATGTGCATGGTTGTAAAGTAGATAATGACCTCTCTTTTATGGAAGATAATGGTACATTTGAATCCCTTTTTGTAGACTTTATACTAGAAGAAAAACATTATTCTGTAGGAGTGATTTATCGCCCACCTGGAAAGGATATGTCCATCTTTAATAATCATATCTCTTCTATATCCAGTAATGAAGTTATCCGAAAGAGCAACTCTATTATAATGGGAGACTTCAACATTGACCTATTTAAAACTGATTTTCACGGGCCCACAAATGATTTCCTAGATATTTTGAAATCCAACTATTTCTTTCCCCAAATAACAAAACCTACTAGAGTTCAGGCTAGATCTTCAACACTGATTGACAATATATTTACTAATTTTCATGATTCAAGCTACGTCTCTGGCATTCTTCTCACTGATATTACAGATCATTTCCCTATATTCCATATTCTTACAACAAAACTAAGCAAAGACACATCTAATAATATTTTAACACAACGTAAATTTAAAAATGAACAGAAAGTACTCTTCACACAAAAAATTGGAGATACTAATTGGAATGATGTTATTAACGCCTACAGTGCTGATGAAGCATATGATAAGTTTTTGGCTAAATTTCAAGAAATATACAATGACTGTTTTCCACTAATTACTGTACAAGCTAAAGTTAAATGCACACATAAACCATGGATAACACCCGCAATTATTAAGTCCATTTATGAAAAAAACCGTCTGTATAGACTTCACCTCAAATCGAAAAGTTCCGAGCTATTACACAAACAGTATCGGCTTTTCAGAAACAAGTTAAATCATATTCTTAGGCTTTCAAGGAAAAGATATTTTGATGATAAATTCAATCAAAGTAATAACGATATTAAAACAACATGGAAAGTAATAAACCAACTTACTAGCAGAACAGGTAAGATAAAACTACCATCGACATTCACAATCCGTGATCAAACTGTTAATGACACTGAGACACTACTAACGAATTTAACTCATACTTTAGTACAATAGCGCAAAAACTAGAATATCAAATCCCAGATACTGCTGCCCTTTTCTCAAACTACCTCTCACACCCAACTATCGACAACTTTTGCTTTTCTTAAGTAACCACAGAAATTGTCCTAAATACCACCAGTCGCACAAAATCCAAGACCCCTGGATTTGATGGTATCCAAATGTCTCTTGTCAAGCTTGTTGCCAATGAGATCTGCTCTCGATTGGCCTCCATTATAAACTCCTCCTTTAAGGAAGGAATTGTCCCTACCAAAATGAAATCTGGTAAAGTCACTCTGGTATTCAAATCTGGCGACAAATACGTTATATCTAATTATTGCTCCATTTCAGTTCTTCGCTGCTTTAGTAAAATTCTTGAAAAAAGTTTCAACAGATATGATGACTGACTACCTCGATCGTCATAAAATGTTATCTGGCAATCAATTTGGCTGCAGAAAACACCATCACACTTCTATAGCAGCAGCGTCGCTGTACGATAAACTCATACAGGCAAAATAATCAAAATGCGGAGCCGATTTGGCTCCGCACTACTATTTATGTAGTAATTGTTTTTGATAACGCACTACTATTTATGTAGTAATTATTAGTACATGATAACGTTGAGCCCTACCATAGTCTATAGTTATTCTGGTCGTGACATCACAGGAACGTGTGTCTGTTGTTGTATGATAAAGGGTGTGTTGTTGTAACCACGTGTGTTGTAGTTATTGTTGTTGAACGAGGACGCTTGGGCGGTCTTCACCAGCCCACTCACCCTGGAGGCCGTGGATGGGTTCTTAGCGACCACACCGGAGAGGAAACGTTGGAGCAGCCCCCCCATGAGGCCGTAAGATCACCCCATGTGCCACCACTTACAAGAAATTTGGATGAGGTGTTTCGAGGAGTAGGCCCAACCTATCCCCTGTGTAAGCGTCCCTGCAGAAAAAAGTATTGCGGTGCCTGTGGTCAACTTTCGGGGGCTAACCAACATACTTGTCTAACCCTGGACTTGGTGACCACCCCGGGATTTGTCCCCTTCCTACCTAAAGCCCTCCACCGTGTGGATATCAGTCGTATGTGTCGCCTATTTCGTCGACGCGTCAGAAATCGAGATGCGACATTCCCTTAGAGAAGGAAGAGACCGCCCCAACCGACCTGATACCACCCCAGACGGAACTGACCACCACCACAGTAGATGAGTTCCTTGGGCAGTTCAGTCAACTTGTTTAAGTTTAAAACACTATCGATCGTCAGTCTCGCCTACCGACCTAACCATCAGTTTCGTTTTTACTTTTCATTGTGACGCGCTGTTCAGTCGTAATAAAAAAAATGGTCTTGTTCACACTCTATCTGTTATTCTGCCCTTGTCTATTTTTTTTTTCTGCAACCCGCGTTCATGCGACTGATTAATCCGCTAGCCGTGCTCGGTGTCTTGGGGTGTCTGTCGTGTGTCGTCCTGTTGGATAGTTCCTTTTAACAAAAGCAGCGCACACCACAAGCATGAGTAGACAGAAGCGGGGGAGGCGAAATACCAAGGCAGCGACGCTGTCCACGAGCCAGACCACGTCGTCATCCACAACACCGTTCTCGACGCTCGAGAAGACGTTGCGACGGTTGTAATACGACCCAAACAGCCCAGCCGCCTACAGCGGTGTGAATGGCTTATGGCAGGCAGTGTGTGATCGAGCATCAAGGTGTCGTAAGCTCAGGTGGTGGCTTGGTTGAAAGGGCAAAGCACCTATACTTTACACCGACCTGCTCGACGCCGCTTTCGGCGGAATCGAGTGGTTGTCGGCGGTATCGACAGTCAATGGCACGCGGATTTGATGGACATGCAAAGCTTGGCCAAAAAGAACGACGTTATCGCTATTTCTTTTCCAAATACGCTTAGGTCGACCCGATTCGAACCAAAACGTGGACTCAGCTGATCGACGCCTTTCAGACCATCTTTGCCACGGGGTGTCAACCGCTGTATTTACAAACGGACGAAGGAACGGAATTCCTCAACAAAGGATTCCGCCGTCCCGTCACCCTCAACCCTGGTACCGACCACGTCAACAGTCAGAGACGGGATCCGAGACGGGGTTCAATGCATCGAATACGAGGTGCTGAGCAGTGCTCCTGTCCGACACGCTTTATTGCAACGCATCAACACGTATCCGACCACCGGTTGGAACGAAGCGATGAATATCCCAATAAATTGGATTCCCAACAGAACATGGTGGAACCTCGAGCATCCCGCCTTCAGCCGATCGGTCTTGACGAGATCACAACGAGGCAGTCACAGTCCTGGCACTGTTCCTCCCTGGCCTCCCTTCGGAACCTCTCCAGCCCGATCAAGGCGTCCTCCGCCCTCCACTCACCTACCCCCACGGTCGAAAGACCACCTCGTACACCCCATCACCCGGTGGGCGTCCCACTGGACGTCCCCATGGGAGTCTATACAGTTTAACAGAAGCCGGTGGCGGTGGGTTAAACGTCTTCAGAGGGTGTACCCACCAACGGGGGTATGGTCTGGGTAACATCTTAAGCAGTGTGTTCAAACTGGTCAAACCGCTAGCCTTGCAAGGGTCTAAAGCGATCGGTCGACAGACATTGAACAGTGGTCTAAATGCTGTACAGGAAGTGGTTCAGGGCGTGCCTGTCAAACGGGCCTCGAAACGCCGTGCGACGGAAGCCGCCCAACAGCTCATTACCCAAGCCAAACGTCGAGGGTTTCCACCAGGCCAACGCGCCACACCTCAGCCCCGGGGGGGGGAGGGGGGGGGGGTATAAAAGGTCGGTTGACAAGTCCCGCCGTCAGTCGAGCGCGACCCGTCACCAGACGCTCAATGAAAACCTCTATGAGAACCTCAGCAAGACCACCCCGACAGATTCAACACGATATCTTAAGCTAAATAAGACAGAATGACAGCATGCCGTTCATACAACCACCGACGTGTGATGGGATCAACAGCGAGTTTGATTTGTGGCCGCTTCGACCGACCTAGGGGCAGTGTGGCGACGAATCGTTCTGAAGATACAATCCCGTGGCTAGCATCACCGATGGTGGACCTGTCGAATTCCGCATCACCAACGTTGACACGGACACGTACCTGGATTTAACCAATAACTTGTTGTACGTCAAAGCGAAATCGTCAAGGAAGACTGTACGAAGTTGGGAGAGGAGGATCAAGTCGCTCCCACGAACCTGTGGCTACACAGCCTATGACAGCAGGTCGATCAGCTCTAACGATAAATTGGTGAGTGCCTCCAACAACATGTACCCTTACCGAGCGTACATCGAAACCTTACTGTCGTATGGCTGCGAGGTGAAAGACTCCCAACTGGCCCCATCTCTCTGGTACAAAGACAAAGCGGGGCGGTTCAACAGCAACAACGATGAAAACCCAGGGTTTGTCCATCGCATGAGACATACAGCAAAAAGTATATCGATCGACATGCTCGGTCGGCTCCACACGGACATTGGGTTCCAAGACCGGTATCTGCTCAACCACGTCACCGTGCGAGTGCGACTCATGCCAAAGACGCCTTCAGCTTATCATCAACCAAGAACCGCTCGATGATAAAGTCGTTCTCCAAGATGTCCAAATGCACGTTCGCAAAGTACACATCAGCCCACCGCTCCAGCTCGCCCATGTCAAGGTCTTGGAAAAAGCGCCGGCCCAATACCTGATTCGACGCGTGCTCACCAAGTACTTCGCTGTTCGGCGAGGCCAAACAGCCGTCAACGAACAAAATTTGTTCCTGGGTGTACTGCCGAAACGCCTCCTTCTCTGCATGGTGGACAACACAACCTTCGACGGTAAAGGCGACCTCCACCTGCAGATGAAATTCCGAACCCCACTTCCCAAGACGATCAACGTGATTTGTTACCCAAAATTCGACAACGTAATCGAAGTGGACCGTAACCGACAGATCCTGTGTGACTTTCAGACTTAAACACCACACCAAAGACAGAGAAAGAGACACGAGACCCCACGATGAACACCACGCAACTGGAGCGGGTGTTGGCTGAAGGCCCCGGACGTCGCACGTGTTTCAAGGCGTGTTTCCGCGGAATCATAGACCACCCCACCCACATCCTCCCTTGTGGTATATCTTGAATTTCGGACCCGTGTGATCGACCTGGTGAACATTGGGTGGCCGTGTTCTTTCATTGAGAGGGTCAAGGCGAGTATTTCGATTCGTACGGGTTACCGCCGTTGTCACCCGTGATCATGCGGTAGTTGACTGAGACTACGCAGCGTTGGACGTGGAATACGCAGACGTTACAAAGTGACATGAGGGCTGTGTGCAGTCAGTATCGACGTTATGGTGTACGATATGATCGGACGAGCTTTTTTGGTCGACGTCCCGTTTTGGATCACAGAACAATTGAACATTGTAAAAAAAAAACGGATTCAAGTGTTGTTGTTAGCATTCGTGTTGTAATAAAAAAAAATGAGTACTCACCAAAAAACTTGTTGAGTTCGAGTGTTGTGTCTTGTGAAAGCTAGACGTGAATGGTGTGTGTGGGTGTGTGTGTGTGTGTGTTTGTAGGGTGGTTGGGTATGGGGTCGGGTGCTAGATTGTAATTGCATGACAAAAAGCCTCTTTCGTAGGACTTGGGTGGTTCTCAAAAGAAGCGTTTGACGTGGTGGTTAAGATGACCTAAGAAGAAGGTCGCTGGTGATTGAAGGACGCTGGTAGTAGTGGTGGTCGACGTAGAGGGACGCTGGTGGTCGTAGCTAGTATGTTGCTGGTGATTAGATGTCTAAGCTGGTAGTAGAGATGCCATCGTCTAGGACTGCGCTTTCCGTGGAAATTAGTAAATGCTGCTTTTTGTTGGGCGTAGGATGGCATCTCGTTCTCTCGAGGGAAGAGGTGCATGCCACGGTTGGTACCCAAGTCACTCTTCTGGGTGTGCAGCACGTCGCGGTACATCTCCATGGTTATGTTGGTACGGCTCACACCTTTGCAGGAGAATTTACCACCCCCGACTCCGGACCAATAGTAGATCTTCGAACAGAGCGATGACATCTCCTCGCCGCTCGATTCTTCCCTGAACAGCCCTGGTGTTCGCTTGTCGAAGTCGTAGTGGTCAAGCCGAAGTAGCCATCGGTCGCGCTCCACTTCGTACGTTTGACGCTGTTCTGGTTTGACTAGGTTTTCCCAATCGGGGTGTGCTACGGCGATGTAAGCCGAATCCGTATCCATTTCACGTAACTCCCAGTCACTGCGGTCGAAGAGCTTGTCCATGAAGTCGTAATAAAACTCCAACGTGCGCTGTTTCCCTTACTGGTAGACCATGCACCCGATGTGTAAGGGTAGGTTGTATTTGATGGTCTTCCTGGTGGTACTCACTTCAAAGGTATCGTCGTCGATGACACTCGCCTATCGAAAATAGGGTGAATTAATTCGTTTTCGATAAACATCGGTATGGGTGTCGAGAAATAACGTATGGTGAAACCAGGCCCTTGAGCGTGGTTGAAGTTAACGCGAGGGTCTGGTTCCCGCGAGACTAGAGCGTACCCGGCAAAGCTTATACCCTTGTCACTGATTATACCCTTAAAGAGAATGGAATATGCAGCTTAAACCGCTGTTTCGCAATAAATAAATAAAATAGTATATATTTATATATTTATATACAAGTTGTTTTTATATGAGTTTTAATAGCTGGCACTGGCTGGACCCCTATTGACCATGTCTTGAATGTAACCCATCACGGACTAGGCCTATATAGGTTATGAATTGCCACTGATTATACCCTTAAAAAGATGGAAACGCAGCTTAAGCCGCTGTTTCGCGATAAAAAGCTCTTCCAACGGTACCAGCTATCCGGTTCAACAACTGACTGTCAACGTTCAGGTCGACCTAGGGCCACAACAGGCGCCCAAGATCGCTACATACGGTCACTACATCTGAGAAGCCGGACCATAACAGCAACAGAAACCGCATCAAATGTCCCCGGTCTCCTGCAGAATATCGGCACAGACAGTCAGAAACCGTCTCCGTCAAAACGGCTTACGCGTCAGACGTCCTTAATTTGGCGCCCGAAAAACCCAACTGGCGCACATGCCTGGCAACCTTAAAGCCGCTCGACACAGAGATGAGATTTTGACACCACACATGCTGCCCGTAATGGACCTCTGTAGAGAAGTTTTTCAGCATGACAAAGCTCGGCCGCACACAGCTCGTGCTACTGTTGAGTTTCTAAATAACCAGAATATAACAGTGTTGCCCTGGCCGTCCAAATCACCAGATTTGAATCCAATAGAACATTTGTCGGATGATTTGGATAGACGCGTGCGCAGTCGATATCCAGCGCCGCAAAATCTGCAAGAACTACAGCAGGCTCTTGAGCAAGAATGGAGAAGAATTCCGCAAAACCGTATTCATCGATTGAACATATCTATGCCGACACGGGTCCGTGCTGTGTCACAGGTTAATGGTGGGCACAACAGATATTGACTTTGCATTGACGTCAGCTGAGCGCTATGGACTTTAATGTGATAAATTTTGACGTTTTAACGAACTTCAAAATCTGAACAACAAGTGTACTAAATTTCAATGTAATGTGATGCTTATTTCTGTATTTCAAATTATGTTGAAAATTCATATTTGGATAAAAAAAATTGATGTTGCGTTTCTTTTTTGGGAGAGTATATATATTAACATTTACATTTAAGCGCTCTTGGACCTTCTTTAAACGCGAACAACGACAAACGTCTTGACATCCGTCACAGCCTGGTCCACTGTTATTATATACTACTGGAATAAAGTAACTGTGCATCATCTACAGTGATGCCATGTTCTAATGAATGAAGATAAGAACATGATATGTGGTATTCTGTTTAATCACTGTTTAACTGTTGACAGGATAATCTCAAATCTTGAGGATTCGACACTAGGCATCATGACACGCCCTCGAAGAGACGTGGTGTCAAATGTCAGTTCACAAATTCAATCTCGTGTGTGTCCACCATTGGCGTTGGTGCAGGCCTGACAACGACGACGCATAGACGACACTAAGCGATTGAAGAATGCTTGGGGAATGTTGTTCTATGTCTCGAGCAACATTTGTCCCAAATCAGCTAACGTCAATGGCTGATTCGGGCCCTGACGTAATCGCTGTTCCATTTCATTCCAAGCGTGCTGGATAGGGGACAGGTCAGGGGCTGTCCCCTATCCTGGGGCTAAAGTTGGCGCGGCCACTGTGAATCCAACAGAATGTGCAAAGGTCACACGTGTATGCTGCGATGGAGGCATACAGATATTTGTAACCTTATTTCAGTATATTTAACAAAGCGCATGGGGGATTTGCACGTCTCGGTTGACATACAAAATGTGTCAGAAAGTTCGGTAGATCAAATATTCGTGGACAATAGTGATTGAACTCATATTAGCCGGCAAGTTAAATAACTTGAAAATACGGTTATGCATTTATTCACAGTTGAAACACCTGCCTTTTTTTAAATATGCCTTTAGTACAGTGTTACGAGCATTACTGTTATGTACAACAGTAACACTCAGTGTGACATTGTTTTATACGGCGCCTCTGCTTAACTACGACGTTAACAGAATGCAAACCAAACAAGCGCTGTAAATCGCAACTTGATTGATTCGACCCATGCCAAAAGTCCAATCTAACACGTCACCAATACGCAGATGTCATTATATTTTACGGTATTAGCGTAAGATGTTATAACATATGAACCTTTCAAATTATAGACGCATTCCAAATGGACTAATATGATGCTTATATTAAATTAAAATATGTGACAGTAACTGGATGGCAATGATTCAAATAAAACGATTTTTTAAAACTTTAATGTCCAAATACCTTTTCTAAAATAAGTAACTTTAATTAAACAAAGACTTTTATAACATTTATTTCTGATTCAAAGTTTTTGGTTGCTATACACCGACTTGAGCATGACTGCTTAAATTAACTATATTACAGGTCTTTCTGCGTTGACTTTTTGTAATTTGTATTTTATCTTCCAAAGCTGGCTTGATGATTAGGTATCAGTCTACATAGATCTACTGTATATATGTTCAGTTGTGACCGAGACAAAGTGGACCACACGCTGAACATTTTCTAATAAAATACCGTTTGTCCAGAGAGTTTGGTCTGTTCTTCTATAACCCATCTTCCAGAGGCAAGGCGGAAAAGAAGATCGGCGCATTTAGCCTTTCTTCCTTTCCTACCTTGCCTTCATATGCGGACAAAGTAGGGTTAGCCAGAGTCTACTTTCGGATGCCCTTTCTTTACCTCAGCTACTCAGATTGCAGCTTTCATTTGAATGAAAAGGCGACTAAACACAGGATGACAATTAAGCTACATATGTAATATATACCCCATTAACGATAATAAGCGCCAAGCTTGTTTGTTGCAGATTTTGATGCGTACAATACATTGTGATTGGCTGCTTGTTTCTACAATAGTCTAATTAAACTTTTGTCACGCTTTTGCTGCGAATTGCAGCAAGGATAGAATGTGAAAGTCTCCTCTTACGTATTTTGTTTCTTGCAATGGAAAGATGTCCAAAAGCAGGAACAACAGCTCTTCCATTCATCAATGAGTGTCATCGTAGATTATTTGCTTCCATTCAATCGTAGCACCTATATCCAAAGACAGTCAAATAACACTTTTTCTTCTGATAAACAACAGTGGCCATTAACGAAATAGAAAACATAGTTGAGCGTAACCATATAACCTTCTAATATAAACCAGAAGGTCCAGCCTTCACAGTCTCTTCCATAATAAACATTTCTCTAAATTTCTTCTTTTTTATTGACATTGTTGTGTTAGTTGTATGAACAATCACATCTTCTTCAGAACCACAGGCATTTTTCATGTAGCGGAGGATACACGGTGGCCATAGAGCAGCATTCGCGAACAATGCCGCTATAACCGGTACTGTTCCTGCTAACTGTGCGTCTGGTAAAGACAATGTGGATGTCATTATTGCTAGAGGGACGTCAATACCCTGTAAGATGATAGCAAGGGCAATCGATTTGACACAGGCCCATTCATGGCAACATGCCCAGGCCACCACGCCACCAAATAGTCCTCCGAGCCCAGGCAGCAAGGTACCACAGGCAAGCACTTGCCACTGGCCCATTAAAGGAAACATATCCTTACTGCTGTAAATATTAACAAACAACACTGCTATTAGAGTAACGGTTCCTTGGAATCGAGCAAATCGCCCGAGGTTCATAGACACAACTTCCGGGGCGAATTTACTAACGAGAAGGCCAGCCGTACAAGCCGATAAAACCTCCGCCGAATTGATGGCAATTTCTTCGAAAGGTATGGTGGCATCATGACCCAGTATAATCTTTCCCAGGCTGATCATGGACAAGGGAATGGCACCTGAAAGAAAAATAGAAAATATTCACTTTAAATTCCTATTTGGAACCAGCGTGTGACGGTTTTGTACTTAAAGGGAAAGAATTTTCGACCTAAACTTGTTATTTTTATGTGGCTAGCTTTAGCGGCCACATTATGATATCTGACTTGAGTGAGACATTTTACTCATTTTTAGCTG
>JAVFBX010184614.1:0-14089 GCA_034783855.1 Mopalia kennerleyi | reverse complement strand
AACAGCTAAGCCCTTTTCAATGATTAAAACAATGGACAAGTGTTCAGAGAAAAAAGGCAAAATTTCTTTAATTTTTGATATGTAAATACGCGAAAACTAATTCCAGCGAATTTGATAAAGGAATAAAAACGCGAAAATAAATTCCCGCGAATATAAAGTACTTAACAGTATACGCTAAATCTATTTTATCCGGCTTAAGTTCTTCTCCGAATTTGTAGTCAGAATTATTACCGTACAAGCTTGTACCAAATTATTCTAAGGAAGATCTAGAAGTCAGGAAGAAAGATTTTAGTAAAATATCGGCAGAAAAAAGCCGTGTGTAGGTCTATAGATGGGAATACTTATCCTTATACTCTTACTATATAGTCAATATGCAGGCCTAGTCGCACGGTAAAATGACCTGAAATGTCAGATCGAATGACCTGAACACGTAAAAATCAATACAACAATGTCCTCGCAATGGAAGGGACAGCTTAATTTAACAGGTGTTAGCATGAATGCATGGAGAACTAAAACTTTCCATATCAGTACTCAATTTAGGCCATTTTTCTGAGCTACAATGTACCTTTACTGATACTGGACTAGGGATCACTGAAAAGCGTTGTCGAACCCGAGGGAAAACTCTGCTGCCTTCTTTCTGTCTGGCGTTGAGGCTCCTTTCACTTCACTTAACCTGTCACATGATGCATTTACTGGCAAATCTTTGTTTCTGATGTTTAACAGCCACTGCCGTGAAACGGAATTTTTTTAGCAATAACCAAATACAACAAATTTAAGTAAGAAGTTTAGTATAACATTTTAAAAGGATCGACGCTCGGTATAATAAACAAGTGTTCGAAACACCATCCATCATTCTTCCTGAAGCTTTTCGAACCGGATCAATTGGCTATTTATTGATTATTTTTTATGTCTTCTGGTCTATGTCAAAGCGTTTGTTCTCTTTATGGTCACGTTCAACATACTCTGACTTAATTTAAATCATAGACATTATCACGGACTAACTCTAAGGTGGAGTCAATCCGTGTTTTATGCACTGATAACACTCCTCAAGAAAGACATCTTGTATTACACCCCGGAAGTTACACAGCACCCAGTTGCCCTTCTTAGGTATCAATATTCACCACACGTAGATTGCACGTAAGCTAGTAGCTATATAGGCTAACTGACATCGGACATGCATCTAGCTAAATGATAAATATGAAAGCAATAATTGCATGAAACGATGAGGCAAATACCATAAACTGAAACCACACACTAGTACAAAAAAAAAGACAACTTCCAAAATACACACGTGTGACAGAATTTTCTCTGACTATGTAACACATTTCGTCCAGACCTTGTATGCTACATGTACCTTATATTCCGTGGCAAATATCGCCACAAATATTGGCGGAAATGCATGTACCGATGGCCCGACTCGGCATACGAGAATTATCTAGCCTCCTCCACTGCGAAATCTCTCGCGAGAATACGATAAGTATAAAGTGAACTCAACCTCCGCTTCCGAAGTTGTTAGGCGAAAAAATTATTTATTGCAAAACAAGATTATATAATCTCTGTTTTCCTGTCGGTTTTCAGTACATCTATACTCAATATCGAGGTGAATAGTATATCTCTAATCAATATCAAGGTGAATAGTATATCTCTAATCAAAATCGAGATGAATAGTATATCTCTAATAAAACTCGAGATGAATAGTATATCTCTAATCAATATCGAGATGGATAGTATATCTGTAATCAATATCGAGATGAATAGTACATCTCTAATCAATGTCGAGATGGATAGTACATCTCTAAATCAACATCGAGATGAATAGTAAATCTCTAATCAATATTAAAGTGAATAGTATATCTCTAATCAAAATCGAAATATAAACTATATCTCTAATCAATATGGAGATGAATAGTACATCTCTTATCAATATGGAGATGAATAGCATATTTCTAATCAATATGGAAATGAATAGTATATCTATTCAATATCGAGATGAACAGTATATCACAAGTCAATATCGAGATGAATAGTATATCTCTAATCAATATCGAGATGAATATTAGGCCTACAACTCTAATCAATATCGAGACGATTAACATATCTCTAATCAATATCGAGATGAATAGTATATATCTAATCAATATCGAGATGAATAGTATATCTCTAATCAATATCGAGATGAAACAATTAGCCTAACAAATGCCTTCAGTTAAAGGAAGTCACGTGGGATGAGTGAGGAATAATGACAACATGCATATGATTAGTATCATAATTAAGAACTTTGCTTTGATCAATAATCGATTCACCTGAACAGAAAAATATAATGTTTACAGATGAGCATCAAAGAATCTGAAATCTAAAGAGTTACTTATTTCTACCGGGTATTCGAACGAAAGTTAATCCCAATGATTTCTTAAATGGGAATCAGTAAAATATTCTCACCAGACAACACTTATTGACTGAGCCAGCTAGTAAACTTCTGACCAACTGTATATGGGAGAAACGCCAAGGAACTGTCGATTCTTGAAAAAGAATCGGCCAACGCCGACAGTTAAGAGGTAAGCAGATGACACAACCCCATGTTTAAATAGTGATAAACAATGGCCATCTTAAGGTCACGGTGAACTGAATCATTTTACGCGGCCAAAGAAGATCTACCAGCCAGGACCACAAAGAGAACTGGATAAGGCTACAAATGTGTTCAAACGGCCGGCAGCTCACCGTGACGGAAGAGATCAATACGAATAATAAAATCAAATTCAGGAAATTGCATGCTTTTAACAACAATTTTAGCAGCAACACATACTTCCCGAAATAACCAGACAAGACCATGTCTTTTCGAAATGATTTATATTTGTAAACGTTCCGGGGGAACCAATTTCGGGCCCTATTGACAACATAGATCTGAAGCAAACACAATACATTGTTTTCACAATTTATCTTATACATTATTGGCGATACAGCTGATTTCATATTCCGGTGGAAGTTGTCTCTTTATTTAAATACCAATTTCGGACAAGAATAATGAGCAATGGAAGCCTAGACTAACTTTATCCAAACATTCTTTTCCATTTTGTATAGAGAATTAAGCAAAACGGCTACTTTTTATGTTGAGAAATGGATTTGTCAACCTTCGAATTTGAGGGCCCTGCAGACATACCAATTTTACTCTATGTACAACATTCTATACCTTTAACAAAACTATATACTTATAATCGTAATGAGGTGTAACATTAAATTTTCTTTGAAAACAGTGGAGTCTCAACTCAACGTTACTCAAACGAGTTATATTGTTGCAAGCTCTATACTGAACTTCGTTTAGGAAGTTTGAGCCCCGTATTGTAAAGAAGATGACACATGCTGAAGATAGGCTCTTCCAGTTCTCGTCGAGTTGGTAGTTGTTGTGACGTAAGTAATTTGGCCCTCATATAATAAGAATTTCTTAAACGTTTCCGTATACGGCGATTTTTGTTATCCACAAGATCAGGATTTATATAGGAATTCCTATTCCATAAGAATACGGTCTCTTTGGGAAGTTGGCGACAATGGAAATATCTTAAATGGTATCTCAATTGAACTATTTTTTGCATACTCCCGTACAAAAATGTATAATGCTTACTATAGGCCACAGTTACTTCGTTGCCCTCTAAGACATTTTCTCAGATAGGATTTCGTGTCGTTGTCTAATTTCTTATTAACATCTGTAACTCAGTTGTCTTACTGGCCAAATTTCCCGGCTTCCAGTTTCGGTGAATGCGTGGACAAGCGTCGATGTCTGCTTATAAACAATGTGTCTTGTGGTTGCATGATAAATATTTGGATCATTCAACTTTATATTATTCGTGGAATAGCTGTGTAGCGCGAGGAAGCATATGGTTGGCAGAACAAATTAAGGCTTGTTTGTTATACCTTTGGAACAATGAACTGATGGATATTGAATGGGACGTTGGAAGATAGATAATCAAGTTCGTCAAGTGGACCAAGCTAGCAAATAGAATTATACGAATCATCAAACCAAATGTTCTTCGTCTGGTGCAAATCCATAAACATAATATTTTTTTCGAGCGAAAATCCCCCCAAATGGTGTTTTTTCTTCATTGGTGGATAAATAAATAAACATGTGTTCATATGTGTGAAATAACATTAAGTACGGTGTTAAAACCCCAATTAAACAAAACAATCTTTGGATGATTTGATTAAACAAATTGGATAACTAGGATAGAACTAAAATTAGCCCATGATCCAGTTCGAGGCATTCATGGCACCACTGTACCAAAGCAATACAAAAATAAGTGATACGAGAGACAATGGCATTCTGTTATTTATATGTTTCATTACGCCTTTGTAATGTAATAGAGTTGCACCAATTATTTTGATATGTAACATAGCCGCACTGGTGGTGGCGCCATAGACAATATTTGGTCAATACATTGTCAGTAGCCTTCATGCATTACAGTGTGTAGAACATGCACCAGGCCGTATTAATAGTTTATGATCTTTGATAGGCATGAAGTATTTTTAATATAAAATAAATACATGTTGATTCATATAGCATTTAAGATGAATTGCCCGAAATACCGTTTTCATTGCAAATGAAGAGTGAAGACCACTAGATAACACCAAATCAAAATCACTTTAGTTTTTACGAAATATGAGGCTGAAACAAGATTGTTGTAAAAAAAATATTTGTACTATCTATTGTTTTTTAACATCCGAACTACAAATAAAACGTTATCTCGTCAATGTTCCTTTTCAATAATTAAATTAAGTAAGCAATTTTTTGAATGTCTGTGTTAAATTTATTGAAAGAAAACAATAGCCGCATATCTTTCGAAACAAAGGACCAACATATAATATCATAAAGGCAACAATTCCTTATATTGAATTGTTGACATAATTGAAAATGAACACGTGCAATTTATCTTTCCATTTCCATAAGAAATGCTTAAACATTGGAATGTTTTGTTAGACGTTCAAAGATAGAGTTTGGTTTATCTATAACAATAAACTTGGAGAGCTTGTGATGAACTGGTTCTTTTATATGGGATTATTTTTTGGGGAATTAAGCCGCAGAACAAGTAGCTAACAATTCCGTGTGATAGACAACGATAGAATAGTAATACATTCTCCTATATTGGTTTCTTGTTGTTTTGTCGAGTGATAAAGATTATCTAAATAACCATCTGTAGTTTTCCCACAGACAACTTTAATAAGTCTTCACCAGAACGTACCTGGGGTAACCAGTAACATCGTCTATACTTTTGAATTAATCAAAAGTCTCGTACGTTTGGCATTCATCGTGTTTAGTGATATATGTGGTATTATATGTTGACCATGATATTTGTCAAGATCCAGTTGCCTGGTCCAGTTTAGGGCAACTTCGGTTTTAACAATTTTCTATATCATCTGTGATCTACATCCAGTACATTCTGGCTGCGGTGTTTTTGCATACTTATGGCTGAATGAGTGTCTTTCTATTTAATGTCTTTTGCATATAGCACTGGTGTCTCATTCTAGAAAGACTACTTGACGTCCCTAACTTAGTTCTTTGGAATATGGAACAAGCCAATCCCAGAAACCCACTCAGTTTGTAGCAGGGTTAACAAATCATCCATGCCACTAGTCAGACTGAACTACAGGCGACAGCAGTTTCCGTTCTTGGCTTTAAGGCAGTTTTGAAAGCAATTCTATCCCACAGTCGCAACCTGTAACCAAATTCACGGAGGAACTAAACGTGAGATCGCTATCGAATCTAATATCCATCTTTGAAGAGACATGAAATTAAAGTTTAATTAAAATACAATGAGTTTTTTAAGATTTTACGTCGGTTTATCTACGAAATTTTAACACTGTAGATTGTTGGCTAAGATAAAAATTATAATAAAATAATAAAAACAAACTAAAACAAAAACATGTGAAATTACGTAGCATCAAAAGACGTTTGTATGCCGGACTTTGTGAACTGCAAATTATGTGAATTTAACTGTTGCGCTGTGTGTTCTTGCGTTTATTTGGCCACAGCACCTTGTTTAGCACCTCAGAAGGATCTGGACAGTTTGGCCAACTAACTCCCAACCAGTAAGCAATTAAAAAGACTTCCATTGGCCCAAAGGCATTTCTAATATGCTTGATGTATCATTGTATTAAAGAAATGGCGCGGTAACCAATCGATACTTCAGGAGGGAACAGACTACAGCTATTCACTATACTTATGGAACACTATATTAATAACCTAACTTTGAGCTACACAAGGAACTAAACCCGCACTTCCCATGGTCATGCTCAGAAGAAAACGATTCTACCGATATTTTATAAAACATCGGCTTATAATGTGGCCATGATATGTCTTTACTCCGGCTGGACTAATCACATCAACGCATAAAGTGTGTGTTCCTTAATTTATCATGTGACATGCCATTGACTGTGATATTATGTTAAAAATTAAAAATAAAATAGCATGTTGCAATAACTTAATATCCAATTATCAGACTTTAATTTACATTGAGGTTATTATAAGTACTTTATATTACGTCAAGATATTTAATAGTTACAACTATGTTATAAGTATTATTCACTCAAAAATAGTAGCAAAAAAACATGAACAGATATTGTTAGATCGAAAATACAAAAACGTGGCCTACACAGTTTTAAATGCAACCCAATATTAGAACTATATTGCACAGGTAACCCGCTACGTCTCAATGGTAGCCTCGTACTTAAAATAACAAGGAAACCTGTGATTGAATAGACAGACAGTGGCCACTTGGTATTTAAACTATGTCCGATTCCACATAGGCCTCTCAAAGGCAATGTGAGAGTGTGGCATGTACATCAAACAAAACAGACTAGACCGTTTATTTTCCGCAAAATAAAACAGTTGTATGGCATTTCTTCTGGTCTTCTCGTCTAATCAAAGGCAGCAGATTACGATTGTTTGTTTTTAATCTATTAACCAGATGTCATAAATTTATATTTGGTGGTGGTAGCACCAGATGCTGCGCCAGAACCATCAGTTCTGTTCTCTACCGGAATCGAAAACCAAACTGGAAATATTTAAAACTGGTTCATTTCGGTGTCTCGTAAAGAGTCAAAAGTGACGTTAAACAATAAACTATATCTTATTTTCATCCTACTGTAACCCATAACTCTCCTGTCCGATATATAATTTCGATTTTGTTTATATCAATGCACATATCTAGGAACAAATGAAGACCACTCTGTTGACGATCGTTATGACAAGATATAAAAGACAAACGTCACGATTAATTTCACTGAACCATAATTGTTAGAAAATGTACGTTGATTACTACTTAAGATGACAGTTTATACACTTGCTACGCCTTCTTTTTCATGCTAAGATAACACGAATAGGAAGATTCAATCGATAGGAATCCATAACATGACCACAAGACAAACAGCCTAGATAATTACAATATGTCTGCCTCCATATTTCATACGAAAAGAGCACTTGTTTTTCCACAGATAACAATAACGATGCCATTGTCCAATTTACTTCCTTATGTTCCTTCGCACATTGTTCAATAGTAAAACAGATATAAAATCGACCACTGACAGTCAGGCAGAAACATCAAGCAAGGCGGCGAGGTATAGCATTGTTATAGGGAAACGATTTCGGCGACGTCCTGGGTTTAGAAAAATATACACCATTAAAAGTTTAACCCACCGACCGAATACCGCTGCACAGTAAAGCTAGTATCAAATATTCTCCAGCTTGTAGTCATTATTTGCTTATTTGATTGTGGTTTAACCCACGGGATCTTTTTCCCACCCAGCTTACAGAATCGATTCGCTAAATCGACTCGCGTCCCTATACATTTTAAAATTATCCGGAACGATTTATAATTGCACCAGCCTTGTCGATTCACCAAGCATAGACCTGGTCGATTGATTATGCGACCAGTCACCCAGGTCGAATCAACACCCAGTCATGTTTGCCGATTTACGAACCCGTTACCCAGGTCAATTCAACACCCAGTTATGCTTGCCGATTCACGAACCAGTCACGTAGTTCGATTCGCCATGCACTCAGTCATGATGGCCGATTCACCAACCAGTCACTCTGGTCGATTCCCCATACAACCAGTCACCCAGTTGTTATCGCCACCCATTCATGCTTGCCGATTCACGAACCTGTCACCCAGGTCAATTCATCATGCTACCAGTCACTCATGTCGATTCACCACCCAGTCATGCTTGTAGATTCACCATCTGGTCATGTTTGCCAATTCACGAACCAGTCACCCAGGTCAATTCACCATGCAAATGTCGATTCATCACCCAGTCATGCTTGTAGATTCACCACCCAGTCATGCTTGTAAATTCACCACCTAGTCATGCTTGTAGATTCACCATCCAGCCATGCTTGTAGATTCATCACCTAGTCATGCTTATGGTAGATACATCAGTGTGTAGGACTGGGTGCGAATACGTATCCTTCTAGACGTGTATTATGCAGTCAATTTGCAGGCCTAGTCGCACGGAAGACAATTCTTGGCACGGTGTACGCCTAATGACCTGAAATGTCCGATCGAATAAGCTGAAAACGTAAACACCAATACAAATTGGAAACGGCAGCTTAATTTAACAGGTGTTAATGTGAATGGGGATCAAAAACGTTCCATATCAGTACTCAGTTTAGGCTCTTTTTGTCTGCGCTAACCTCTATGCTGATAGTAGGCTGAGGACCAGTGAAAAGCTCAGCGTCTTTCTTCTGTTGACTAGCTGAGCCCGAATTAAAACTGGCCAGCCTTTTTTTCTCTCTGGCGTCGACGCTTCGCGAATGTCTTTGCGTTTTGTTTTGGGCAAAAAGGAAATAAACACAGTATACAGCGTTGGTTTTAACTTATTTTCGTCAGCTTTACATCAGTCAATTCATACTGAGGATCTCTCTCTTAATCGGATGGCGCAAAATGTTTTACGCACACTCTCAAGTCTTTTAACCTGTCAAATTTTTCAATTTCTCTCTTTCTCTTCTTACTTATACCAATGTGCAATCTACATGTGCTTATACGTCTATCTTTGTTCAGTGCTGCAATTTCTACATGATATTAAATATTTTGCAGAAATGTTTCTGGCGAAATTGGGATCTACGTGGATCCCAAATAAAAAACATGCTGTGAAACGAGTGCACTAAAACTTCTAAAACGGATTAATATGAAGGTTAACACATGATAGAATAACTGACTGTGAATTGTGTTGTCTAATACAATACTTATTGTATATTTTGTTCTAATGTATTAAAGTGGCACTAACACAGTTATTATTTGGTGTATCCATGGCTCCTGTTTTTGTCAATTGATTTCATGCGTTGAGCAAGATGGTTATCAACTTTACGAAGAAAAACTAATGGAAACAGAATCGGTGACAGAATATAGAAAACATATAAATAACAAGATTGGCTTATCAAGCATGCCGTTGGTACAAATGCAATGTCAATCATATAAATACAAACAATAGTATTCTAAAATGTTTAAATTCGCCACCAAGTTATCAGTATACACACCCCCACAACATTGCACAGTATTGGAATCAAACCGATCTAAAAACAGCGATATTAATAACCACACATTACAAGTTAAACCCAAATCAATAGCCAATATTCTTAACAAATGTACCCGAGTAATGCTGTCTGTTGTGGTCCGATTCCCTTGAGGTTTGGCTGAACGCTCCCATCGAAAGCTTACAAAATAAACTTGATGACGTTATTAGCTTAGAATACGTCTTGGCGGCTTGTTCCATCGATCATACACATTCGTATGCAATTGCACAATAATACAATATTGATACGTTTATAAACCTCGGGAATGGAAGACTATTGATATCTGGATTTACATGTGTGCAGTAGTGCGAAATTAATAACTTCCCTTAGAGGTTACGTAGGAAATTAAAATGGTATACTGGATAAGGGTTGGCGGGATCAATATTGCCATTAATAAACAATTGCGCCTTAAACTTCATAATACGAGAAATCTATTAATTACAAGAACGCAAACGCCCTTTACGTAATATAAATGGGGTTGTGCGTCAAGTTTACCAGGCTGATCATTAGATGTCTCATTTCTTTGTTCCTCGCATATAAAACTTTAGAAAAACTGGTAAAGCATAGGAAATCATAGGCATCAGCTAAATTCATTGATCGGGGAGTGTTGTATCCCCACTGTTCTACGCTGAACAACGGACATTTAAACAACTTTTTTTACGTAAAACGTTTATTTAATGACAATACCAACTGCCAGTGCCCGATGGTATATATAAAATAGGCAGCGCTAGTGCGACAAACAAAATTTGAATTAATACAACATTCTTTTAATCTTAAAATTTAACATATCTTGTAAACTATAAATAAAAGTTTATTAACTTAATTTGATTATACTTACCGATCCAATTAGGAAACTAATGTATGTTTGATATCGTATAGGGAATCACACATTATACGCTTTTAATCACGTTTTATTTCATCAAAAAAGTAACCGCAATAACTGAGGCTCTTAGTTGAAACCACTTGGTCCTTTCCATGCATTTCATGGCAATAAAATGTCATTCTGCATCTCCATGTCCATTATATTCCGTCGAATGTTAAAAATGTTGTTCAAAAGATATGGCTTAGGCTCTTTATAATATAGTTTGGATTGAGAAATGGGCGTGTTGAGGGTTGATCGGACAACACTGTCTACAACTGTGTTTCCTGTGATATTCTACCTCACAAAACAGATGATCCGCCGGCCTGCCGAATACGAATCTAAAAGATTGCCGCGTAAACGGCTAACGGTTAACCCTAATCAAACAATCAAACAATCGGTACAAAACGTATCGTTAGGAAATATTTCTTTAATCATGCAAGCGGACTTTGATTGGCTTTTTTAAAAGTGGAAACAAAGCCAAGAAGAGACAACGGATATACCCGTCTAATCGTGGATGATCATCACAGTTGCGGACAGCCATTGACTCTTCTTAAACCCATATAACTACACACACTGTTTCACTTGGCACAATAATGCAGATAAAAAACGGACAAAATATACATGGCTATTGCTGTAAGGTCAAAAACAGTTTTATCTATGGTGAGTAAAGTAAGTAATAGGTGATTATAGAACTGGTAATTTAATTTATGATCTGATGGCATATGACTGAAAAATTGCGCATTACAATTCGGCATGGATAATTATACTATCCTTTGATATGTCACATTTAGTTGGGTATAATGATGGTTATCCATTGAACCATCTTAATGGGAGTTGTTCTTTTACATAATACCTCCTCTGCTCAATTGTTACTCATAAAATAGATGCAGTATGCAGTATTATTAACACATCGATTTGTAACGTTGTTTCGTCTAGACTTGTCGTGGAAAAGAATTCTGCCCATTTCAAATCAGTTTCGTCGCTAAAAAAAGACGATGAGTTTGAACGATCCAAGGTTTATTCCCTCATTGTGCAACTGTTCAAAGCGGACACACTTCAAATAACCCGCGTTCTGCAAGCCCAAATACGCATTCTAGCAAACTAAAAGAAGCCTAGGCATTGTATGATCAACCTGTCAAAGTGACTAAAACAATCCACTATCATTCTTAGCGGACTCTCATCATTTATAGATATGGAACTCGAATAGTACGTGCTTGTTACTTTCCAGAGGTCTCACTGTCGCTAGATTTACGTTTTTGAAGTTTCCAAGTATGTTTGCTACATTGTTCGTTGGCGTTATATATTGGTGATATAAACAGTATAAATAAATTTCTGTTGACACTGAACCATTCTCCTAAAGTCCCCTAGATATCACATGTCAGTTTTGCATTAGGCGGCAGTCGGATAACTTATCTGCATACCTAATTGCTAAACTTAAAAGTGTGTCTGTAGTATGACAAACGCCCCTCATTAGGTTATACTATATACATCCGATGCATCATTAGGCCTCTATTTAAACTGCATTATCTACAAATATTTGTTTTCCTGTATGTTTACTGGTCACGAATTTACTACATGTTACCCTGCATGAATTTGCACAAAGAAAGTAACATTTACAACTAACAATGAGTGCAGAGCAAATAAAGACACATGGAGGTTATTTCTGTTACGATTGTCTCCCGTGACAGCTATTTAATAGTAAATATAGTCGCATGTGTGTTATTCACTAATTTAGAAACTTATAATATAAGTCTCCTTACGTTTACGTAGAAGCTAGTATAATGGGAAACAAACGAGACAATCATTTGATAATGCTATTAGTTAATTTGACTCCTAATTAATGTTTTCTTTATGCTTTTAAATCTCTAGGTAATCAACGCTGTACAGCAGCGACCACGATACCAGAACTACGTGTACATAACAATTACCGACTTTCTAACTGCTTTTCGTTTTTCGCTATTCACATTTAAACAAATAGGTATGTTAATGTCACAACGAGTTTTAGAAGACTTTCACCAAGGAAGAGTGGTTAACGTTATTCGGACTTGTAGAGTTCTCTTCGGGCTCTGAACCATTCATTTTGGAGACGTTATAAGTATTCTCATACTTTTCTAAAATTAGTAAAAAAAATTCTGCTTCTAAAAATTGGGTTCCAAAAGATGTAGGTGTTTTCTGGAAATGCATAAGCAAACAGGTTGACAACAAAAAACTTTCCAGTTTCCGCTAATTACTCTCCCAGTGAGATGGTCCGGGCCTTAAACATTTTCATTGTTTACCTGTCACGTAATATTAAATGTGCTCCTATTGACAATTCTGTATTTTTTTCGCTGTCAAATGTAACATGTATCGTATTTATACCCTAAATGAGTACATTCAGTCTAATACAGCTATGCTATATTTGTTTCATATCTCCACGTGCTGGATACAGCTTACCCAACGCTCTGATTGGTCACCTTTCTGTCCTTTGATACAATTCAATTAATACAACGCTATCACTTACAAGGGCGATTTTATTTGACAGCCTGCAAAAGCTTGCAACAATAGTGTATCTTTGGTATCCCTTCCGCCGAGTTATTCGTGTTATACAATCATTATTGGATGCATCACAGGAGATTGAACACTTTCCCTTCCCCATCTGTCTGTTTTATTTCGGTTTAGTTCACTTTTCGGCAAAACTTCGTGCCCATATACCAAAAGCCTCAATATAATTCGACATATTTGAAAGTTTTCAAATGTCTGTTTTATTCTTCTTGTTAGATATGGACTCAAAGTACTTTTGTGTACTTTCCTACCATATTCCAGTAAAATCACCGGCATTATTTTCTGTCATTGGGGGCTGTCCACTCATATGGATCCGTCGTATCAATGCGCGCTTCTTGAATCTTTCCCAAACGATCGAAAATATATATAGATGCCTATTTGCAATTGCTGCAGAACTGGCATTTACGGGATGAATAAAATATGAAATTCGTGACCCGGATTCAAATTTATGAAACTCCCATAAACTGGCATTTACGGGATGAATAGAATATGAAATTTGTGACCCGGATTCAAATTTATGAAACTCTGGTAATATTTTCTCTTTATTCATCACCGGAATAAATCCGCGGAATAAATAATGTTCACATTATCGCTTTTTGAATGTTCTTGGCCAATTGTTAGGGAAGTAAAACTTTAATATTGATCACATTTTCGATTGTTGCATGTTCTTGACAATTCGTTAGTGATGTTGAACTTAAGTATTGTTCACATTATCGCTTGTTGAATGCTCTCGGTCAATTGTTAGGCATGTAACACTTTAGTATTGACTATATTACCGCTTGTTGAATATTCTTGGCCAAATGTTAGGGATGTTATCCTTAAGTACTGTTCACATTATCGCTTGTTGAATGTTTTTCTTTGATAATTCTAGATGATAGGGGTGATAAACTTTAGTATTGTTAATTTATATACTCTGTCAAAAAAGAAACGCATATGCGAAATATTAATAGAATTATCTCTTTAATACAAAGCGAGATAATTCAGTAATTTGTTGGGGTAGCACAGTTAAAGTTGGTACAAGTATGTGGTAATGTTCTCGCTATGGACCGACGCCAGCGGAGGCGTATTCGTCACCGAAAAGCGCCGCACGAGGGCGCTGAAGTCAGTACCTTGTGTGGCCACCGTGAGCT
>JAVFBX010184603.1:0-14089 GCA_034783855.1 Mopalia kennerleyi | reverse complement strand
TACAGATTGTTTTTGAAGTCTAATTAATTTCTGTATATTAAATTGCTCACAGTTGCCCCATACCAAGCAACAGTAATCCAGAGTTGGAAGTATGTAGCTGGTATAGAAAATTTTTCTAGCTTGTAATGGTAAAAGGTGACGAATTCGTCTAAGAAGAGCTAGTTTTCTACCAAGTATATTACAAATATAGTTTACATGGGTACTCCAAGAAAAATTACAATTTATAAAGACTCCTAGCAATTTTTCAAAACTTTTTATACGCGCTCTGTTGGCTTGTAACATTATGATATATATTGCTCACAATATTTGATCTGTCCAATTTTGGTGTATAAATGCAACGGTTGAAAATATTCGATATAATTTAAGGATCAAAAAACATTCAAATATGAACACAGTACAAGTTAGTATGTGAAAATTGAATAAAGGCCTAAGAAGAGATCGATTCGAATTGGGTTCCTAAGACCTTTTATTGTGTGGAAAGATCAAAATTCACACACTGGCTAAAGGGCATGTTATAAAAGGACTTGGGATATCCTTCAGGGAGGAACATAGTCGGTACGCTCTAGGGTATGTGCTTCTGACGAACACGTTTCAACTCCATCTGGGGCTACGGGTTCGTTTTCCCGGCCTACGTTGGGGCAAGTATACCTACAACCAGCGCGTGGTCGAAGGTTTTTGGATACATATCATTGACAAAAAATGAAAAAGTTGGCTTTAATAGAACGTAGTCCGAAGTTGACAGTAAACGGAACACAACTAGGTCACATATAAATAATGACTAAAGTTGTTAAAAATATCGATACAGGTTACTAGTCTATATAACATCAGTAACCGAGTTAACAGGCAAAGTCGATTAAAGTTGAACTTGAATTATACGGACTTAATCCTTTTACATTTCGATATTGCTTTTTAAATTTGTAAACTAACTACAAAATTATTAAATCGGCAGATTGGAATACAATCACTAACAGTTCTCATTTGTCTACAGTTCCAGTTAATAACGATACCAGTATCTTTGGATGTGACAACCTATCGTGGTTACGGGCCGGACACAAGTGTTACTATTTCCAGTCCGTGTATCAAACTACCTGGGCAGCAGGCAGACAGTCATGTACTGGAGTTGGGGCAGACTTTATCAAAATTCAGACCCTCGATGAAATGGTACCCTTCCAAAAATATATTTATTTAATGTATGAAATGCATTTGTACCTTTCGGGAATAACAGGCTGAATCGTTGTTGTTGTGCTGATTTCATGCAAAGTTAACTTCTCGCCTGTGAATCATATCCGAATTGTTCTGAAACATGTTTGTAACACAAAAGTTGTCTGTGCAAAGGTGTAAAGGTAGGCAAAAATTACATGGTCCAGATCTGTTTGACTAAAACAAAATTGCTATGATTTCATCTTAGCGATATTAACCCTATTAGTATCT
This sequence comes from Mopalia kennerleyi, assembly GCA_034783855.1. Lineage (NCBI taxonomy): Eukaryota > Metazoa > Mollusca > Polyplacophora > Chitonida > Mopaliidae > Mopalia > Mopalia kennerleyi. Next base: position 12,658 of record JAVFBX010184603.1, on the reverse strand, counting down.
TATGTCAGGTATATAAGAAATAATAAAAAAAACGGTTGAATGGCGAAATTTTGAGGTTTAGAAAATGGCATACTAGTATTCAGCGAGGAATGATTATAAGAAGTGTCCAAATTTTATTATTATTCTTATCTGTCTTTAGACTTGCTACAGCTGACACATTGTTAATACTATTTACTGAATTTCATTCGATTTCATTTGTACAGCTGTGGAAAACTGAAACAATAAAAAAAGTGTATACCACCAGAGTATAAAGCACTCACAGATCTGTACTCTTGGAAATAACTATATATAGTACTTGTAACGTGATACTCCTTAATTTACTTTAAAAAATGGCAGATATTCCTTGATTTATCTGACAATGAAACATTTAATGCTAAAGGTATGTAGAAATATCAATGGAATATAGTATTGTTTTGCAATCACCGTTACTGTCTTTTCAGAACTGGGTGTCAACAATTTTAGACACACTTAAATGGCAGTCCTACTGGTCAGGACTGAACGACCAATCCACTGAGGGGACATGGGTCTGGGCTGATGGAAGCCCTTCCGATAGCACGCTAGTGTGAGCTTTACGTTATTTAATTATTACCAGAAGTCCATTAACTAGAAGTTTGAAACGTCGTATTCAGTGGTGTAGACGGCATTGTGTTCTTCGCTCATGTTATTAGGGTGACGTAGAGTGCAAGTTGTGCGCAGTCGATTGGCAGAATAGTCTGTTTAGCCCCGGTTAGATTTTAATTGGTAGCTCTCGCTAAGCATCGGTAACTATCGGGGACTAGTTTGGTCGAGTCTTTACTCTCGAATTCTGGGAAATTTGTTTGCAGATCGTGAAAATCGAGAACGCCTCGATAGGAGGACACGGACTTGTTCGAAATTTTATTATATCGTTGACATGGCTCAGACCGATCTTATCTGTAACTTTGTTGTGATTTATTTCGTACGTATTATTAATTATTGTCCTTTTTATACGAACACTTCGAACACACACACACACACACAACAAAATAGTTCGATTATGATATAAGTGTGGATTTTCATTGCAACTATTCTGACAACCCCCACCGCTGGCTGCAAACTCCCATGATTCCATGTATTTTCGCAAGGTAGAGACAGGTCAAATCGACTGTGCGATCAAGTGATTTAATTCTAGAATTACCTCCCCTGATGGTTAGCTAGTCCGCCACATGAGGGATGACAAGTAGTTGAATAGGCCAACTTTGGACACAATGCCGTACAAGCTATCCATATGGGCGTTTCACACTTCTAGTTAATAGACTTCTGTTATCACCCATATAATTATCCTCTAGATATATTTTGAATGTGATTTTCTGCCGTTCTTTGTTTTGACTAATCTTTTGATGTGTGGGACAATTTTGATGACAAATTGTTTTTCTATTTTTATCCCAGGCAATGGAACCAGGAACCTAACGATATAGCTGGACGAGAAGATTGCGGTCTGATGATTCCCGATGGTGTTTTCAATGACGAGTTGTGTAACTATAGAGCAGGATATATATGTCAGATGTACCCAGAAGGTATTATGACCTTACCTTAGATTAGGAGGGTTGCCATGGTGCTCGCATAGTTAACTGTCAGCGGGAAGCTGATGTGTTTGAGGTGTCTTTGTATTGCGTGTATTGTGATTATCCGGACTCCTCTTAGTTTGTTGCCAGTGGTGTCGAAGGTGCTTTCCTAATTGGGCTGGTGCACCGTCATAAGTAGGACGTTTAATCGGAATCAATCATGAAAACAAACAAATCGACGCCCTTAACGCTTTCGTGTGCTTTAATATGTATAGAATTGAAATGGTAAATTGAAAGTTTGAAGTACGGGCGAGGCGGCCATTCTAATGCAAGACTAACATAAATATACAGACCAAGTAAGAACTGCATTACCTATATTTTGGTCTATATCATGAACATTTAAAGATTTGACTTGGATATGGACTGACCAAGGTCCATGTTTCAAGAAATGTGTTATTGTTTTCTTTTTCAACCAGTTTAGTACGATTTGCGTGCATCCCATTCTCCTCTTTACCACAGTATAACACCCATCTACAATTGGAGTTGATCCGTGGCTACAATTTAGTTCAATGTTTATACAGACTTATGTTAGTTAATGAGATAGATGCACTTCCAGTTACATGGGTAACACATTTATTTCCCTTTCTGGTCACTTGCTAATCTCATTCAGAAGGAGAAAAGCTGCTTTATACATTTAAGTATATGCTTGAGAAAGAATTACAAAAGCTTCAGAAACAATCTAGATTTCGAAACTGATAACACCTGAATGCTACTAAAATGTTTAACTAACTGTCTGATTACATGTTTATGTATTTTGCTTAGGGTATATGTTTAAAATAGGCCTAATAGTCCACATCGATACTCTTTTAACGTATCCAGGTACACCTTGTCCCGACTCATGGATTGACCAGGACATGGCTTGCTACTTGTTCCAACCAGCCACATCACCAAACAATTCACTCACGTGGTTTGAGGCACGTGACAGATGTCGTGATCTAGCCATTCCTGGAAGTGGATTTCTCCTGGCGTTAGGAAGTCGGACAGAAATGGTTTGTCATTTATGTAACATTAAATAGTGTTGGCTTATAAATCTGGTGATAAGAAAATATATGATTTAAATTGTTAATAATATCAGCAACATATATCTAACATACAGCCTTAAAGTTATTATCACTCGTGTAAACGGCAAATAAACCGGAAATTTCACAATTCATTTTTACCATGAAGAAAACAAGTTTTGTGATTAGCCGTATATGAATTTAAGGTTGAATAAATTGTGCAACTTAAATATCGTCAGAAATTCCGTGCTATATATTTTGTCTTAAACCATTTGTTTGTTTTTGCAGGAATTTGTGACCCAGCAAGTAATGGGATTTGGACCCGATGCAACAGACTTTTGGACAGGGTTAAATGACCGTTTCAATGAAGGCTTTTGGACTTATGATACGGCTTTTAACAACCCCCCAGATTTGTCACTTATGTATGCATATCCTTTAATCTGCATTTGTCTCTTGGCGACTCCTGTAACAACATTGTTTAAGTGTATTTACCTGTATATAAACTGTAAATGTCTGATCAATGTATTCCATATATGTCCGTGTCTTTTAACCAAAAAAAAAGGTGGTTGATGATTCATCGATTAGTTAAGTTAAGTTAAGAGTGTACCTTATCACCCCCAATTCTGTAATCAATGTGGTACCTTGGTTTGCTGGAAAATCCCTACATGGGCTTTATCGTGGCCAATGTGTTTCTTATGCCATACTACGGTCATGCATATTATATTGTAGTTGATAAGCCAAGCTGCCTCAATTATAAAGCCTCTTATGTATTCACAAATCCACTGATTCTTCACTGGACCTGTAAATGATCGCTATTGTCCACAATGTCCCCATTGTCCATGTTTCAGACAGTGGGATGGAGAACCGAACGGTGGACCCGATATTAACTGTGGTGTGATAATCAGTGGCGGAAGATATGATGATCAAAATTGTAACGCAAAACATAACTTTATATGTGAAAAACCAGTTCAAGGTACGTTTTCTTTATGTGGAATATAATTCTAGGCATTCATTACATGGGGACAAGATTGACTAAGATTATCATTTCACATGAATGGATGTGCATGTTAACGCAAGTCGTGATTTTCCGTTTGTCGTTTTTCAGAAAATTATTTCATATGTTCTTTTCAATGGCTAATAAATTTAAGAAGACGGTGAGTTTAAAAAAACACTAAAAATGAGGTTGATGATTCATCGATTAAGAATGTACCTTATCACCTACAATTCTGTAATTAATGTGGTACCTTGGCTTGCTGGTTTAAAACAAATCTTCGTCCTTTTTTGTTAATGTATTGCTTGTGAATAATAAACTAAACAGCTGTTAAGGGCCCACGGACGTAGTACAGTGGTCTTTGTGTCGGACAACTGATACATCGTGGAGGCTTCACTACTGCTGTGGATAACATCGGCAATCACTCCTTGCTTATTATGAGGTTTCCTCCCGGCTAGCCGCTCATTTAATTAAGACAGAAGTTGATGGGTCAATCCGTTATGATATGAGTGAAATACCCTTGAGTATAAATATTTATCGCAAAACTGACTCAACAGAATAAAGACTGGTATCGTGTTACAGAGAAACAACTCTAAACATTTGTGTCGACATGAAAGAAAGGCCTACGTTGTCACTTCATTGTACTGACAAGAGAAACCATGACAACCAGTAAATCCACAAGTAATCTATACCGGTGCTAGCACAATGTAAGGGTTAATTCCTTCGACTTAAGGAAGGAGGCGGGACGTAGGGCTAAGCCGGAGGTGCGTGAATGTACAGCGAAACAAAAAGGTTGATGATTATTTCCGAAGTTCATGTCTGAAAGATATCCCATCGAATTCATGTCTTTTATTTTTTTTCAGCATCAAAATATTTACGGTATAACAGTGGACCTGGAGGAAATGGATACCGTTTTGTTCCCAGTGTCCTGCTAACTCTCTTGTCTGGAACGGTGACCTCATTGTACATTACTCGCAAATAAATTATGTTTCTTTTCTTATCACGGAATCTCGTGCCTTTCGTATTGTTTATGTTTAAACATGTTTTTGTCGCGACTACTCTTATAAATACCTGGGTTTTTTGTCATATAAACAGGAAAAACACCCGAACAAGTGTGTAGTTTCCCATTTTGCTTCCAGTTTGATATTAAAGAGGGAGACAGTGTATTGAAAGAATAGATCCGATGCGGTGCTTACACGGCCGCTTAAGTTAACTGAAATGAAGCGTCCATTTCAACACTGAGATTATATAAGAGTACGGTGACGTCAGTTTGTAGCGAAGTGCTCTTCATAGTAATATATAGTAACATCTCCGACAAAAGACAATGAATTCATTTTAATTCAACATTTCGGTTTATTGCTCAAATAAAGCCGATACGTTATGTCAAAAAAAAGAATTCATTATCTTTGTTCGGATTTGTTACCATACTTTTCTATGCTAAACATTTCGATGGAGTCGTCATAATCCAATTACTGTTTAGTTACCTGCTGCTTGCTGAAACCTTTCTTATTTTGATATAGTGTATCGTGTACAATATGCCTATACACAATTAATAATAATTTAACGAGCTGTTTGTCAACACGTTGCCAAAACGTACTGTAAGGCTAAACAATCAATGCAACGCAACATCCTGTAAAACTGTGCTTTTATTTCTGTGTCATTATGTCTTTATGGGATTTCACTGATCTTTATATAGTCTTTACATGTTGATTCACTGAAACAATACAAATAAACGAACTTTAGTATAATATTAAAATCATGGTATAAACAAATTTAAACTTCCTTTAATGCCCTATCTGGTTGTAAGGGACATTATACTAACCAACATTAGAGCTAAATAAACCATTACCGTTAACCTCCGACCAACATCTGCATTACGGCACACTTTATTAATTTGGACTGTGTTTGGTGGAATGTGTGAGATCATAGGAAGAGCAAACAATTTTTTCGGTGAAGGGCTGGCAACGTTGATGAGAATCTATGAATCGTTAGTTTAAGTTCGTATTGTGATTTGCGCACCGCCATCTTTGTTTGTCTCGAAGAACGAAGCATACCATTAGAGACGTTTCTATTGTTTGGAATGTCCCATTCACATGTGACGGAATTCGAGGGTATGTAGTCATACATAAGGTAGCTGTTATTCCTACGATTAAAGTTATTGACTCTTGGGTTTTTCTTCGGCCCTAAGTTCTGGTACGACCATCATACAAATAAATAAAATTATATAAAATTTAAAAAAAATACTATAAGAGCGTGAAATATTTTGAATGCATAAAAAATTCTTGTAAATGGACTTCGGGTACTATTTTGATGTCATTTATGGGTTAAGACTGACCCACCTTCAACTAATAGTGTATCAATCTGCCGGGTTGGACGTGCCACGATTCTGTACTAAATATCTTAATACACATGTATTATGTGTAAAACAAAAACAAAAAAAACCAAAACAACATTTCGTTAGTAAGGTTTTATATAGATCTGCAATTAACCAAAGTGACTTCGATTACATTCCAATAAATCACTCAACATGAGCGTCCAAGATTTATAATAGGACTGAATACCACCACGAAACGAAGCAAACCACACATATATAAGCATTCGTGATACTTTACAAGTAACAGCAAACAATTCGCTTCCGTGTCGTTCAGAGGTACATAATCCAATTAATCACACACCTACTTTTTATTTTCTTAAGAACAGTTTATTTAAATAAAGCAAAACAAACAAACTGAGATATGAACATATGTCAAATCGACGTAGTTATTTTTTTTAGCAAGTTTTCTTTGGCATTAACTGACTTGACAACCGTAGGCATATTACATATTCTCATCACAAATAATATGGTAATTGGAACGACAAGGGATCATATGTACAACACATTGTTCTCACCAAAACCTCATAATAAATGTCAGCAGGACAGATAAAACAAAAAGTCGGGAATTAAAAAGCACTGATTCTGATCCGCTGTAACCTGCAGGAAGAATTCAAAAAATGTTATACATTTGAATTATAAATAACATCACTACTATTGGCTGATATGAATGTATGAAACGACAATTATTCATATCGGATTCATTCTAAAACTGTTTTCATAAATAACGTGTGATACAAATTGAAAAAAATATTAAGCTTTATTACACGAGCTTGAATAGTTAAGTATTTGTGCTTCTTTCAAAGTTACGCTTGGATGAAAACACCAAGGTTAGATTTTGCCAAAAGTTATACGGCAAGAATATTGAACGTCAGACAATGGCAAACCAGAAACTTTTCTTAAGCCACTGTGGATTATTTTTACTGTGTAACTCATCTTCAAAGAGCTATCAAAAACTCGGGGCTATTTGGCGTTCATCGGCAAATTTGAATTCCAGTGGAATATTCTTGGTTTTCCACCGAAATACCGGAACTGAGTGCAGAGTGAATTGTCCTTAAATACAATGTGAATCACCAAGTATACATTCAAGTAGATTTAGATAAAATAAAATAAAGTGTTTACCTGTATAATATCGTTCACAAACAAAAGCTCTTTTTTGAGAACAGTCATAATCCTCGAAATATCCCCCACCATTTATCAATGCGCATGCGGATGAGCAACCAGTGCAAGATGGCGATTGGTCCCATGGTCTATAACAACAGACATAAAGTAAGTTTCGATATCTTTCGTGTAGAGTTAAACTCAACACAGAATGAATGAAAATAGCTAGCTGTGAAAAAACATGTATCACGTATTTGGTAAACCTGCCATTCATGAAAATGTATTATATTCTTATTTGCGATACCACTGAAATTATTTCACAGCAAACATTTTTGGCCACCTTCTTTTACTTAATTAAGGACAAAGAGCTGTTAAACCTCTTGGGTGTGTAACTCTGGACTTATGCATTCATTTCCGTCAATTGATTAGTGGGATTTTATGCCTTCCAGACTTTATAGGATTCAAGTGATCAAATTGTTTTATTCGGTTGTTGAGTTATTTTTCAAGACAAATTGACTTTGGGACCTCTACATCATAACAAAACAACTATGGGGAATATCATCGTATTAGCGCTTCGACAGCCGATTTTGTGAAACGTCGCAGACTATATGGCCATCTGGCTATGTTGACTGGGAACTGGGAAATAGCAAGTAACTGGAAACGCAGGTGTCCGAATGGTACCAGTTGTCCGGACCACTGGTACCAGTTAAAGTAATGCCATTTACACTTGGAGGCTAAGTACCTATGAATACGGATGCGGCTTTGAGTGTATAAGACTGTCATTACAGTTTGGAATCATTTGAAAAACGACAACTATTTGTCATTAAGTAACTTGACAGGAGAATGAAAGTTCTATTGTTTCGCATCGAGATAAACAAAAAGAGGTGCCAAAACAGTTTACATGTACACCCCTGACAGTTTGTTCCCTTAAGAATTTTAATAAACGCCCATTGAAAAAAGCTCAGAATAGCAGTTGGAAGAAATGATCTTACAACAAGGTCATATCTGCTGGTATGGTTGGATTATCAGCATATGTGAGAACTCCTTCACCCTGCATGTCATTCAGGGATGTCCAGTGAAATAAGTTTAAAGACGTCCTTCCTGCCAATTGACTGTTTACGTAATCCTATTAAGAAAAACAGACAAAAATCGCTTTTATCTTTTATCCTAAGTATATTTATCATAATCACCACAAAACAGTTTCCTCTGTTCAAAGAGTTTGGTGAATATGCATTGAATATTATTTAAAGTTATAGAGACATGCAGAGTACACAGTATAATGGAGCTACAGCCTATTCAATGGCTCTAACGCGATTATGAAGGCTACTCTCATACACAGAACATCGCCATCTATCGCTCATTTGATTCTGGTTGTGTTGTTTTTATCTTCGTAAGCATGTCAATGTCTGGTGATGCATCAAGGACGACATGCCGTTGTTTGTTTTCATTGGTGAAAAATCAAGATGGCGTGGCATACTATTTCCGTTATAGGCTTCCATTCCCAAATTATTCATTGGTTAAAGAAACGGAACACTGCAAAAGTGTAGGTATGATTAGAATGAATTCATTACAAAATCCGATGGGTTTTCATATAAATAAACTAAAGCAGCGACAGAGCAAACTTCATGGTTGTCAGTGCATGACAGATACTGTCATTAAAGTTATGTTTGTTAGAAATTAGAAGGAATGTTAATAGCTGATGGAATTGAGACATAGTTACACTCACTAGTTCATCTTTGTCGTTTATGGCTAACAGGGTTCCTATTAAGGGAGCAGCCAGCGACTGGCACTGGTCTCTTGCTGCCTGCCAGAATAGCGTGGCAGTCACGTTGGCCGCTAGGGGTCCGAAGAAGTAGCAGGTGCCAGCGTTATTGTCCACCCAATTCGTTGGACAACCTCCTTTACAGAAAGAAACATCAATTTGTATTCAACCTTTTCACTTGTCAGTTTCTATACATAATTGAGTGGCGCACATCATTCAATTGAATGGGGCCACCAGACAAACCAATAGTAGTAATAGTCCACATAATTGAGGTGGATATAAGAGTTCGCAATAATACCCATCTGAAAATTTATATTCCACACTTAATACAAATTCAAATTAAAGTTAATTTTCGGTTAGAAATTTTACTCATAATTTGCACAAACAATACCTATCGACGCGAATATTTCGCAACGATTTAATTTGACCAGTCAATACTTATCTTGATGTTTCAATGTAAACTGTGTAGCATGCGAGCCCCATACACTATCAGAAGGAGGGTTAATAATGTTAAAATAGATAGCCGCATTCTCCAATCAGGTCAAATGTAATAGAATAACCCGCACAAACCATGCTATTAATCCTGATAATATACTATATAGCAAAGAACAAGGAAGAAAGTAAAGGAAACCATTCTGTGAGGACAATGACAACATACGTAAATAAGACACAAACAATCACGAAACGCACTCCACAGAGGCATAATGTAGAATGTGAACAGATTTATCACAAATATCAGGTTTATGTTATCCCTTTTAGCTTTGGCAACAGCGGGCGTGTCCCCTATTCAGTCTAACGTGTAATATTCAGTTATATTATGCGATTAAAGAGACCGCTGGGAACAAGTCCATTGCTGCCTGCACCGACCACATCAAGAAAGGAACTGCTTGTGTACGAACCACCTGTTGACTGGGCCTCACATACATATCCACCCGATTGTCCACATCCCAAATCATTCCACGTCAGTTTGGTGTTAATAGCCACGCAATCCTCTATTCCCATGTAGTCGTTTGGTTCTTTGTTCCACGTTCTGCAAAAATGTTATTCAAGAAACATATTGTTTTTACAAAATCTTCTGTGAATATGAAGGCACTTACACTGTTTACTAAAATTCATGAAATAAATAAGTTATGTTAACATGTTTTCAATGATTACCATAACTACCTTTGAACTTTTTTTCAAATAATGCTAACTATTAACAGCTGTCTAACAATTCAAAAGTACATAAATTGTAGCTAATTCAAAAGTTACAATTTTTTTTACTCTTTGTTTTAGATACACACGGTCATCAATCCCATCATTTTTAAATAGAGATTTAATATTTATCAGAGCATTCATTTAATACACTTAGGATTTTCAAATCAATAAATTTGTGAGTTTAAATGAAAGATTTAAAATCAGAATTCTATTCGATTGCAAAAATGTTAAAAACAATTCAAGTAACAGTTTATATAGATCCCAAGAATGACAAAAAGCACCAATAACAACATAGTACGGCATTTGTTTCGAAATTGCTATATAACTGAAAAGAAAACAGTGGTAATTGCTGATCGTCTAGATATACATAAAGAACATCGATCAGACGTTTAGACACTTGCTATCCGTCATATGTTTGGCAATAGTTTAAGACATACTATCGTGGTGTAGTCGGGTGTTTGGCTGCAGGATCATCTTCAACGCATCGTCCATATATTATACAAACCCTTTCTAGGTGGTTTGTGGACCCGAACTATAAACTGAAATTATAGTGTAACTGAAGAAAAATTTAAAGGAGTTAATTTTAGTTCACCACCAACTACCGGCTAAGCGAAACAATCTAACATCAAAAACCGACCTGAAAAACAGTTCCCAAAACACAGTGTGTTCATATCTTATCCGTTGAGGTAAAAAGTTTTATGTGCTAGCTTATGCGGCCACGTGATCAGTTCAGACAAACTGGCATGAAAAATGGCTGCTTGTCGCTACTCATGATGTTCATCTTCCAACAACGTCGACGCTACCATTTAGCCAGCTCTAATCTGGTTGGCTTTGTTCTTTTGGCAATTGTGCATTTTTGACCTGGATATGAATTCCGATATGATTCACATGTGTTTGGTTTTACCAGACATCTATGTCCACACATAGTCTACTTGTCTGTTAAAAACCCTTGGTTGACAATCACAGGATGCCTGTTACTGTGGCTACCATTAGAAATGCTATGTTTAGGGCGATAGAAATTAGACAAACATTAGAGAGAGATGTGATGCACATAAATAACAATGCATTTACAATATATCAGACGTGGGTTGGCTGCCATCAACGAACTTCCATGGGCCTCCACCATCTGATCGTAACTGTGTCCAGAATGGGGACTTGTAGTAGGTTGCGGCCATTTGATTCATCCAATTCTGCAAAACATAAAATAGTTTGCATTAAGCACTTGCGAACAATTATTACCAAATACACTTTTCTAAAATCAGTGGTAACAAATTGTCAACAAACAGAGCGTAAAAGAATGAGAAAGTCGCAGTCAACAACTGATATATGTCGTTTTCAATATGAGAGATTTGTGAAAATCTCGTATTCTTGTATGTGGATAATTTATATGACGATGGCACTACAACCGTGCAATAGATGTTTGTACAAACAATGATTCCCGTTCACAGCGTATTAACACACGGATATTTTTAGTTCAATGGCATAGAATTGTGTACTAAAATGAAGACGGGATCATTTCTGAATTATCGCTTTACGGTGTTCAACATACATACCATTGCAAAGGTTAATTTTGACGTAATGTTACAGTAAGTGTAAAACGCCTAACATACCTTTTCATCCTGAGTTTCTATCTTAAGTAAGTCTGCTCCAACATTCAGGCATCTCGTTCTGGAGCCGTCATAAGTATCAGAAAACATGGTCTGAAAGAAATAACACTTTTTACCGGCCCTAGTCCATGTTCCACACCCATATTTACCATCATATGGCGTCTGAGGCACTGAAAGAAAACACTGGACTCATTATTAGAATAAGTCTCTTTAACTACAAAGCGAGACATGCAAAATATAACTTGCCAAAACGTATTCAAACAGTCGCCATAGGAGTAGAGGTTTTCACACCGAATGGCGTTGACAGAATTATGGATTTAAAGAATATATATGATATATCCCTGATTTAGATAATGACTATACCAGACAAGAAAGCCACGCCAAAAGCGGTCAATGACACAATAAGTTGTCTTACAGGGAACCACAAAAGCTATCGTCCATGTTAGCTAACTCAAGTTCAACCTGCAAACGCTGTCGACAAGGAATACTAGAGCAGTGGGGAGCCTGTGGTAGACATTAAGGGGCAACTGGAAGGCAATTTGATGTGATGTCTTGTACTGTCAGTAAGCTCAACTTGTCTGCCAATTTGATGTGTTTACTTGTACTGTGAGTAAACTCAATTTGTTAGCCAATTTGATGTGATGTCTTGTACTGCCAGTAGGCTCAATTTGTCAGCCAATTTGATGTGATGTCTTGTACTGTGAGTAAACTCAATTTGTCATCCAATACGATGTGGTGACTTGTACTGTCAGTAAGCTCAATTTGTCAGCCAATTTGATGTGATGTCTTGTACTGCCAGTAAGCTCAATTTGTCAGCCAATTTGAGCTGATGTCTTGTACTGTCAGTAAGCTCAATTTGTCAGCCAATTTGTGTGATGTCTTGTACTGCCAGTAAGCTCAATTTGTCAGCCAATTGGTGTGATGTCTTGTACTGTCAGTAAGCTCAATTTATCAGCCAATTGGTGTGGTGTCTTGTACTGTCAGTAAGTTCAATTTGTCAGCCAATTCGATGTGGTGACTTGTACTGTCAGTAAGCCTTATTTGTCAG
>JAVFBX010184592.1:0-14089 GCA_034783855.1 Mopalia kennerleyi | reverse complement strand
AACAAGTAGATCAATCAAAATGTCGTTTACACATCAAAGTCTACAATAAACAAGCATGGCGCCACTGTCAATCAACAGGTCTGTGATGACGCCACGACTCGTTAATGGGACTAAGATCATGCATGTATATTACATAATATATAGCCTACTTGTCATCCTGTGTTTAACTTAGACCGCCTCTTTCTTGTTGTAAGAAAGCCCCAATCTGATTGGGTAGAGTAAAGAGAGGTCATCCGAAAGTAGCTGTTGTAAACTTTAGCTAACTCAGGTTTTCTCGCCTATGGAGGCAAGGTTAGAAAGGAAGAGAGGCTTAATGCGACGATCTTCTTTACTGCCTTCCCTCGGGAAGATGGGGTCCCCCCAAAATATAATATAACGCAGACAATATTGTGTGTGTGTGTGTGGGGGGGTATACAATAATATTACCAAGTATTTATAGTTATTTGGCGAGCGCAATATATATATATATATATAGGTATTATAAATGATTTGGTTTAAATGTATCCTTTGCCACTGTACAGGGGTATGAAAATAATAATTGTATTAGTGTGTTAGTGTTGTACTCCAGGGATTTCACTTATATACATTGTAGAGATTAATATGCATTCAAGTGCATTTGTGTGGGCAAATTATTAATAGCTACATGTACTTCTTTACGAGAGATATGTATGTGTATTTTTAAACTGAAATGCTTTGGAATATGTCAACTTTACAGGACTGGGGTTATAATACAAACCTGAAGTTGTATGAATCATATGAATAGAAAAGAAAACATGCTAGCTTACTGCCCAAGGGAAAAGTCTGAATGGTGGTGACGTCCTCCAGTGTGTTTAGTACATTAAATTTCAGCTTTTTATGAAAGCATCCACCAGTGCAGGCATTAGGGGACAGCCATGACTAGATAATATAACTACTGTGTTTGGAACCATGATGTCAGTTACGCTTTTAAAATGAACTTATTAACAGATATAACAGAAATAACCAAAAAGACAAATCATGCGTTTTCATTCATATTACTCAACAAGTTTGCATCATAGATATTTACCACCAGCTTGACTTGCACTATGTTTTCATGTCTCATAGCGCACAATAACACAGACCATGACAATGTATTGATTTATTGTTGATGCAGAGAAAAATGGAGTCCAAATTGAATAGGTGTTTGATGAATTAATTGGTGCGAAACAGTGTGAGTTCCAGCTACAGTACAGTAAGCAGCTCAATATGAAAGCGGAAAAGCTTTGTTGTCTGCCTGAACCATGAACTATTTTCTGATGTTTATTTTAAAGAGAGTAAACAGTCCACGTTAAGCCTGTGATCAAAATGTGTGACAAGTTGCTTTTCCCGACTTTCCGCTGGCCAACCTCTCAAGGTGTTCATAATAGAAACATCCTGCAAACAAACCTGGAGTTCACCTCATAACTCACACTACATGTCTAATGAGGGCATATTAGAAAGGTTAAGCTCTTATACAACAACCACATGGAAGCTATGTGTGACCACTACCTGTGTGCGGTATTTCTATCACCATTATTGCCCCAGTGTAAATGTTCAATTTGAACATACATGTATAAATATATGCTCATTATCATGGTTAATCCACTTTTTTCTACTTATTTTTTAGAACAGGCTCCTTGTAAAGAGGGCCTTTAATCACGCATTTGATTTACCTCCATGACTTGTGATAGACAACTTGGTCATACACCAGGGCCATTTTAAATGTAGTGATATTCGGTAAATTACTGAAAACACACTGGGACTATGCTATGATCTCACTCAGCTGTAGATCAATCCAATTCCTTTTTAAAGACACTAACAAATTTATTTATTCTTAAATCAAAAAATTCTTCCATATTATGTTGACTCGCTTGACACATTTTCTAATATTAAAGCAGCTATATTTTAAACTAAAAGTAGTGCTCTGCCTCATGACTTCCTTGTAAGATAGTGATAGTTGCAGTCTGTGATGAAAAGCTGGTACCCCGGTACTCGATGGTTACAACATTTTTTCATAAAAAGATCATTTTGGAAGTTACATGTATTTAAAGAATAAAACAATTGAGGCAGACTTTTTTTATTCACGTAGTATTCAAATCATCCGGATTTGTAAAGTGATTAATGAAATTTGAGGAGGTTTTGAGTAAAGACTAGATATGCTTATCATAACATTAGTTTGCGATTATTTGTGGAAAGCAATCCTGACTGGTATGAGTTGGATAAGCTAAATTTTAAGATTGAAGACGATTGGCGTTCAAGTTTCAATTTCCACAAGATAATAAATAATAAAATGACAAAAAACGGAGGCCATATTTGCAGTCTTGCATTTGGTGAAATGCAACATTTTTGTTTGTCCCAATGAGAAGAAGTTATGGTCTGAGTGTTTAAATTAAGTACAGCCATATTGGTGAGCATAATTTGGTGAAATGCTATCTCATCTGTTGTCAGCAGGGACAGCCATATTGGAGAGCATAATTTGGTGAAATGCTATCTCATCTGTTGTCTTAACAGCAGGGACAACCATATTGGAGAGCATAATTTGGTGAAATGCTATCTCATCTGTTGTCTTAACAGCAGGGACAACCATATTGGTTAGCATAATTTGGTGAAATGCTATCTCATCTGTTGTCTTAACAGCAGGGACAGGAATATTGGTGAGCATAATTTGGTGAAACGCTATCTCATCTGTTGTCTTAACAGCAGGGACAGCCATATTGGTGAGCATAATTTGGTAGCTATCTCATCTGCTATCTTAACGGCAGGGACAGGAATATTGGTGAGCATAATTTGGTGAAATGCTATCTCATCTGTTGTCTTAACAGCAGGGACAGCCATATTGGTGAGCATAATTTGGTGAATTGCTATCTCATCTGTTGTCTTAACAGCAGGGACAGGAATATTGTTGAGCATAATTTGGTGAAATGCTATCTCATCTGTTGTCAGCAGGGACAGAAATATTGTTAAATTATGCATGGATGAGAATTTTGTTTAATTTGCAGAATCCAATCCATTGTTTTAATCTGAACCCCTATATTCCAAGTCTGAAATCTGTGAATTTGTCTTCAATTTATCATGTAAAAGAGGTACATGCTCTGAAAGTAAACCAGCTATACCAATACTATCAAAATTTAATGAAATTCAATTGTAAGGTATACAAATAGTTAAGTGAATATTCATGCATTTTCAATATGTTATGTATGCCACCATTAAAATCAGCGTAGTCGGGATTGTTAACATATCCCATCTGATAAGAAGGGTGATGTCTAGTGTTAGATGTGTGCAGTCTTTAAAAGTTGTAAGTTCGTAACTCAGTAATTCATGGTGATCATTTTGGTTCGCTATTCAACTCTTGAATAATGGGATCATGATCAGTTGTATACAAAGCCAGAGACTCCTACCTAGTTTTATTACATTTGCCATTTGCCCTTATAATGTAATCTCTTGGCTCTATAGCTGTTAATTTTGTATGCATTATTCATTATGGTTATGTTTTCGGCTGGAAGTAGGTTTCTGTGCACAATAGAATAGTTAGATCCTGTTCCATGTCAGGATTTTCATTTCAGCCTAAATTTTAAGCACAACCCTCAATCTCTTAACATTTTGGCGTAGAACATTCTCATAATACCATGCCTCGGCTCTCTGGGCAAGTTTAAAGCGGGTGAAATCAACTTGCCGAGCAAACATTAAGTTTAAATCAGAAATTGCCTTCCCTGGTACTTCACCACAAGAGGCATGGCATGAAGTCGACTGAAACTGCTTTTGTAATCCGAGATGAAAACATTTATACAACATAGATTAATAGCTGGCACATTTATTAATGATAATTAGACAGGTGAAAAAAAATTAGGTTTGGTGTTGTATACTAATGATGCTGATCATATCACTGATTAACACATGTATAGGGCTCCTCATTAATAATAGATAACATAGAGAGCCGCTGTAGAAAACACCAAATCTATCGAGGATATTGCAATAGGAAGTTTAAATCCCATAAATATTGATCAAGTGAGTGGTAAAATAGTTAAGGATGGACCACCCCTTCGAGGGGGGAAGTTTTCCATTTTTTAATTTTAGTTCTTTATCAGAACATTCTGTTTTTGTTCTGCATTTAGTGAAAAAATTAAATATAAATTCCAGTTAGAAGTCATTTAATTTTAAGTATGAACATTTTTATTTAGTTCTTAGCAAGTGTACAGCTGGATGGGTTTTGCACAATTTCTGACAAAAAAATGTAATAAACAGCACCTCATTTTTTTTTTAATTCAGTGTACTTTTTTTAATTATTCATCTTTTTCTGCAGAAAGTCCGATTTTCATTATTAATTTGAGAAAAATTGCCATAAAGAGATAACAAGGCTAAAAATAGGAAATAGAAATAGGGCAATGTAAATAATAAACCATCTGACAATACATACAAATCAGTAGAGAGGAGTCTCACATGACAAAAACAATAAACATATATTAATATTGGTTTCTATTTAGTTTTACTGTGTCCATGTAATGTTTAGCTGACACACTGAGAAAGAGGATGCATCAACCCATGTCTAATTCCCTGCAAAATATAAACCGTTACGTTTTGGCCAACAAATAATCCCAGTATAATCAAGTATCCCAGCTTGCAAAATGATAATAAGTTCAGATATGGGTTTAACCTTCAATATATACTAGTAATCAATAGATTCTGAATGATTTTAACATCGTAATAAGCTTGTCTGTTTAAGTCCCCAATAGATATACACACATACCGGTATAGTGGCATTAATTTCTGCTTAAATCTAGAATATTTGGAGAGACATAATCTTCAACACATGTTCCAGTTGAGTGAATGTCAGGTATGGCTACAAGTTAATAGATCCCACTGTCCTACAAACCCACTATTAAATAACAATCTTTTTAGTCAACATTAACCTTCTGTGATTGACCTTCATTGTAACCACGATTAAAGTGAATATAAACTCTCAGAGACCAGGTTGTGTAACCACGATTAAACTGAGTATAAACTCTCAGAGACCAGGTTGTGTAACCACGATTAAACTGAGTATAAACTCTCAGAGACAGGGTTGTGTAACCACGATTAAACTGAATATAAACTCTCAGAGGCCAGGTTGTGTAACGACAATTAAACTGAATATAAACTCTCAGAGACAAGGTTGTGTAACCACGATTAAACTGAGTATAAACTCTCAGAGACCAGGTTGTGTAACCACGATTAAACTGAATATAAACTCTCAGAGACCAGGTTGTGTAACCACGATTAAACTGAATATAAACTCTCAGAGACAAGGATGTGTAACCACGATTAAGCTGAGTATAAACTCTCAGAGACAAGGATGTGTAACCTTGATTAAACTGAATATAAACTCCCAGAGACCAGGCTGTGTAACCACACTTAAACTTATTATAAACTCTCAGAGACCAGGATGTACTACTATGATCAAACAATAAACTCTCAAGAGACAAGTTTCTGCATGGATCTTACTCTCAGGTTGTTATGAGTAGCACACAGAGATCTCAAAACAAACCAGGAACAATTTACAGATCGCGGAGAATAGAATAAATTGTGACATGAAGTACAAGTAAGTAACAAAATCTGCTATTCAGGCATGGTTTTTAAAAGGTCATGATAAAAAATTGAATTAAACCCATGAGTTATAGAAATAATGAGGTAATAAGATATAACTTGCCTCTTAACCAATGGCCCTCCCTTTGCTAAGGGTAGTTTGTTTGAAAAGTAGCAATGCTGTCTTTACTTAGCACTGGCGGAATATTAGCTTTCCAACTTTATGGAAATGATCACATCTTGATTGTGCTAGTATCAATTATTGATGGTATACACTGCCATCAAAAAAGTGAAATACCTGTAAGAATTTGACACCTCAAATTTCATCCATGATAAGTCATAACTTTTTTGCTTGTTATGACAATATTACAGCATGTAATCGAACAAATTTATGTGTTCTGACAAATGTTGATGCTTTCTAACTAAAAAAAACATCTTCTGCCCCTCAGACATAATTTCCAAGTCTTATAAATAGCTTCCAAAATAGTAATTTTATGGACAAATTTGAGCTGATTAAATAGGGTATGGATCTATCTAAAAAATGAGATGTTGGATCAGTTTAAATTAGTCACAATCCATGTGCCAAAGGGATTTACTTTTTGATTTATATATGTAGATATCTGTTTGTCACAATAATGAGATTCAGATCTATTCAGAAACTTATCTCTGAGTTAATTTAGAACTGGAGAAGATTCATATCTCTTCAATAATTTAACATCTATTTGGCTGTGTAATTTATTCTGAGAATATTTGAGAAATTATGTGCTAAAAACATGTCGCTTTAAAGTTAAATAGAGAATGTTTACCTGTGTATGACCTGGGATAACAATATACAGGGATATAAAGCTCGGCCTAATCCAGGCCCAATCCACATAAAATCAGGTACTCGGTATTGTTCACCATTTCCGTAAAGATTCCGGAAAACTGGTGAGCTTAACAGTTGTCAATGCACATGTGCATTACTATGGTAATACATACCTCATTCAGGGGCGGATCCAGCATTTTGAGAAAGGGGGGGCGCTGACTATTACAGCCAACGTAGGCGAGGGTCAAGGCCCCTCGGAGCTCTTGATTTCTACATGGCCGGAGAAGACATCTCAGCTATTTTAAGACTTTAAAATTAATTATAACAAATAAATAAATCTTGTCTTTTAAAGTTTAGGTATAAGCGATGCCTTCAGTTCCTAGATTGGCGGCCATTTATTTACATTTCGTTGTGTATTTGAAACTACATTTAGTCTGAATAAAAAGTTGAAGTTTTTTGTTTTGATTCTTCAGCAGAAGTGTTCATTGCCACCGATGGGTTTTGGAACTGGTAACACGAAAGTATATGTCATTTATCAGCGTGGAAAGTCCAGTTTTGTTTTCATGACTGGCTTTTTCGAAACATTCGCATATTTACTCAGAGCCTTTCTCGGTTTTTCTAAAAACTTTATGTTAAAGACTGCAAAATACTTTTCTCTGTTATATTTTAAAAGAATATCCCACAGACGATGCTTACACGTAGTTTACATGTGCTGGAAATGCGTGAAACGCCCAAGTTTGTGTTGTAAAAACATGCATTTTTCCGATTTTCTAGTGTTAACTCGGCCAGGCCTCTACAACAAAGCACTGCCAAATGCCATTGCCTATCCCTCTTATATATTAGTCCCAGGTTTTATTAAGAAACTGATCTCTGGGAGTTTAGTTAGAATATAAGATGATTTGTTGATTTTAATTGATCTACATCCCAGTGCCAGTGTGATTGCTTTTTTAGAAATATATGATAGGCTTAGATTGGATGGCCTTATTTATTTACACACAACAAAATATAAATGGCTTAAACAGGTTTACCAAAATGTTAAATAAATGTATTATAGTCGCAATAGGCTAATTTTTTATATTAAATCTAGATATAAACACAAAAAATATGATTAGCATTAGACTGTAGTATGGAGTAGCATAGCAGAAGATGACATTATACCTTTTTTGCACTGAGCTTCAGTAGAAGGTTTATCTCTCCATGTAGTAGAGGGATCTCTCACAGCTACATGGACAATGTCAAAGACACTCCATCAAAGGCTTGCCCTCAACCATAAGCCTGTTAAGAGTTGAAAGGCAACCATCTCAGCCATTTAGTGAAGCCATCAGATCTGAGCATTGTTCCATTTTACTGCCACAATATGTCTAGATTCTACCCAAGATTTGTTTGATTGGGGGTTAAGGCCGTACTTAAGGTTCCTTCACACCTATGCAGGCGTATCAGATCAAAGAGCTCAAAACCCACTTTGAATAACATAAGGAACAAACCAAGACAAGACAGGACAACCAAAGGGTGCAAAACAAAGACAGTCTGGTGGTTTGCCAGTCCGATGAGCAGCTGGGTATGGCACCATTCTAGTTCAGCCACATGCACTGATTTTACATGTACATTGATATATAGGCATTAACAACCAATTATATATTTAATTTGGCTGTAATAGTAATTTCTCTTAGCATGTGACCTAGAGCCGGGTGAAATAAAAAAATAAACTGTTGGGAAATCAGGTTAAGCTAAATCCTGACAGTCTTGTTTCAAATGAATTCGTTTATCAAAACCGCAATATCATGATGAAAGACCAAAACCACATAAATTCTGTAGCACATTGTAGAAATAGCATTCTCACTCAATATATTCAGAAATGCATGAATATACATGACTGGTTTTAACATGGTACATGTAGATACTTTCACTTGTGTTTTTGACATCACACTGTTCACACAGCTGCAAAATTACTCAAGTTAAGGGGCTCCAAATTAAAAGGCGTAGAACTGCTATAGCTGCGACATTAAGCTCTTCTTTATTGGACAATGGTTATTTAGAATGTTAGCTGATTAGGTTTTGCAAAATGTGATATTTAAGTAGTGCTCTATGTTGGTTTAAGGAATGTCAGCTATATATCGGTTGAATATTGCTTGGCTTCAAATCAATGTGTCAAAAAAGTGACAGATCCAGACACATTTGTTGCCATGATGGAAACCTTAAATTCGTTTGACATGATCTCATTTTCAATAGGAGTGTAGTTAAGCATCATATTAAGCTGGTCTGCAATTCAAATTTGAACTCTCTATCTTAAGCAGTTTGGCTTCTATCCTGTTCACGTTGTCATGTCAAAAAAAGTAACAGATCCGGACATATTTGTTGCCATGGAAACCTGAAATTTGTTCGGAATGATACAATTTTCAATAGGAGTGTAGTTTAGCATCTTATTAAGCTGCAATCCAAATTTGAACTCTCTATCTTAAGCAGTTTGGCTTCTATCCTGTTCACGTCGTCATGAGGGAAAGTTGGACTGACTGCCAGACCGACGTACAGACAGAGTGAGTTAAAGAGCGGCTCAGTCGCAGCTAAAAATAATACACACCTCATGAAAAAAATGAACATATACATTAGGACTTGCAGTTGACATTATAATGTTCATGTATGGCGCGTGACTTTAACGAGTTGTCACCTAATAATAGAATAAACAACCTGCTGGAGATGAGAAACTTCAGATTTGACATGTTTTTAGCTGGGAGTAATAATACATGTACATGTATGTAACACTCGAGACTAGAAATCTATTTAGAACTCTTCCTACAAGTTCTTTATTATTACACATGTGTTATAAATTGTTTTAGATCTAAAAACAACATCTCTCATTACAAACCAATTACACTTTTTTTTTCTTCAAATTATTATTGGTCAAAATACATCTATGTATAGTAGGCCTATTATTTTACCAGCATATATCCCAAATACAGAGGCAACCTTAAGGCTTAGTATAATGACTTCATCCGAATTTTATCGGTTTCTCAGGTGGAATTTCATTTACAGAAATTTAGAGAAAGACACATCATGTGACCCCTGATATACCTGATGGTCAACAGAAGGACTAGACCCAGTGAATGATACATTGAAGTAGGATTAGTAAGCGCACACGCTATCCACTAAGTCGTATCTGCGGGTCAATAATCTTGAATGCTGGGAAAGAGGTGATTTCCTGGCTAGTGTTTGTTCTATGAATCTTAACTCTTACATGGATAAACTATTAACTGTAGTGGCTTCTTTCATTAAGAATAATATTTACATTCAATTAGGTGGAAGAGTTTAACTTTTGATTGAGAGACTTTAGCCATGAAAGCAAAAATATGTCAACTATTCCAATTCCTTGACTATAACAATCTGTTATAGGGAAACATTACATGAATTTCTATTCTACTACTTGCTGATGTTTTTATAACATAATTTTTGTCCAAAACAAAAGGAGCCTTGCTACTATTGATCAGTTTTGTCCCTTCCAAAATTGTGTTAGCAAGTCCTTGGTTTTTGTTCTAAGTACTAAGGCATGGTATAAACACAGATGAATGCATTACATAATGGGGTTTTTGTTCTAAGTAGGCATGGTATAAACACAGATGAATGCATAACATAATGGGGTTTTTGTTCTAAGTAGGCATGGTATAAACACAGATGAATGCAGTACGTAATGGGGTTTTTGTTCTAAGTAGGCATGGTATAAACAAAGATGAATGCATTACATAACAGGGTTTTTGTTCTATTTAGGCATGGTATAATCACAGATGAATGCATTACGTAATGGGCTTTTGTTCTAAGTAGGCATGGTATAAACAAAGATGAATGCATTACGTAATGGGGTTTAGAGGTTAGAGCCTGTTAAAATAATCAAACATATGCAGATAGTTAGTTTGTTTGTTTGCTTGAGGTTAAACGTCGTACTCAAGGGTATTTCACTTATATGACGACGAATTGTCTACTTTACACTCTTCCTTGCCCTATTATGGTGGAAAACCGAGAGATAACCGCGTAAAAACCAGCCCCGTGAATGCCGGAGCCACATCTTGTGACTCGCTCATATACCTGTAGTAGGCGTTAGAAAGCGCACTCACTATCCACTATGAAACGGCCGCGGGCCCGCAGATGCTAAGAGACACAAAGTTTATGGCTATATCAAAGTCTTTAAATGATTATAAGTTATAAGGAAAAACTATTTCAAATAATTGCTTGGAAATGTGTTTTATCTATAAAAAAAATGTAGATCTCTATGAGATTATATTGTTTGCTTTGTTCAGTTTATTCTCCACCCTCTGAAATAATGGGGACTTGTACACAATCAAACACAACGTGATGTCAATTATGCACATAAAAGGGAATCTTATACTCCAATCAATGCTCCTATGGTGCTGTGCCAATTCATGCTTTCTATGTACATGTAGACGATGTAGTAGCGAAACAAAAGGGAAACATAATTCACTAGGAGTAACTTTTGATCACAGAAGCTGCTACTCATATTTAAAACAATTAATTAAGAGATGAAGAAGAAAGATATTGCTGTCATACTCAAAAGTATTTCACTTGTATGACAACAGCATTGTTGTTCATCGACTGAAAACCTCATAAAAACCATCATTACCAGTAAACTTCTCCCTAATACCTAGAGTGGAAAAGTTTGATTGGGGTTTAATGTTGTACTTAAGGTTATTTCACTCATAATTGCCCCTACAATCACATGGCTCTTAAATGTAGTAGTGACCGGTAGCTTTACACTATCTTACAGAAATTAAAACAGCCTAAAACTTTTTTGCTTCAATGATAATTAAGGATTTCAGTCAAATTGGCTAGTTTTGCTAATTTAGTTGCCAATGAGATTGTAAATCATAGACTGTGTTTGTTTTATCTTTAATAAATCTGTCAAGCCTGTGTATCATAACACAAGAGAATTGTTTTAACCAACTATTAATACACTACAGATATAGCCTGAGTAATAAAACTCCAAACAATTCTTGGCTAGCTTTATTTAAGTAATAAGGCAAAAAAGCACATATAAAAAAAAGCTTAGAGCAGGAAAGAGGAGACATAATCTTGTAGATAATTAAGATTTAGGTTGTTAATACTGGATAAGAACACCTCCAGTCTGTACAATACACAAACATCCACAGCAAATCCCTAAACACACAGGTAACTACATAATCTGGAGTTATTTTAAGGCACGTTGAAATAACCAACTGACATTTGTCGATTATTTAAACCAACATTTTAACAAAATTGACATATGAAAGTTTCCATTTTATTTATATTACATGCACTTGAAGGGGAGATTACCTTTATTTTCAGAATGTGATTTTAACATGTATGGTGGACTTTGTTTCTAAATTATTACAAGACTCTGTTGAAAGATTGAAAAGTTTGCAGAGTTAAAACGTCAGACAATGCTGAATCGACAATTGTCCAGAAAACGGCTTGCCCTGGTTTTGCTACTGCCATTAAGAATCATCTTTTAATCTTTAACATAAACATTCACCACAGCCAAGTGATTTAAATCGCTTTACGGTAAGACAGAGAAAAAATTAAGTTAGCCCCAGTCTTGTGAGGAGAAGATGAGGTCATTTTGTTTAACATCTGCATCCTTGGCTACATTGGCTGAAAACTATAAAAGTTGGTGACATGTGTACAAACAAGCTGCCTTCCTAGTGCAATGGCAGGTCATTTTGATTGGAGATCCCAAATAATCCCCCTTGAATAACATCACGTAGGAGAAACAAACACTAGTAGCAATACAGCACAGCATTTACGTCACCTGTATACACCACAACATGAAGAGAGCAAAAGTAATGCAAAACAAAATGTAGATATCAGAATCCAGCCAATAAAAATCAGATTCCAGACAACAGCATTAATAACAAACTTGTATTCTTCCTTGGGTTATAAAGTGACATATTTAACCTCCCTGACAATTAACAATGGAAAAGCAAGTGTGCCTTAAAGCTCTGCCCCTGGCTGCAATAACCCCTATATCCCTTGAAAGGTTACTATTAAACATACTTAAATATGTATCGTCTTTTTGTTTCTTCATCTTATAAAATCACTTGAAAGTTACGAGTATATACCTACGTTGGACCACTGGTAGCTGACATTTTGGGCGTGGCCAACCCTATTCCTGACGTCACTGGACTTAATAACATGTGTGAACCAATTGGTGTGAACTATCAAAGGTTTAAACAGTCTACTCTATAGGTCTATGACGTGGGACCCATAGTGTGACAAGAAAGATATTTGATTGGTCAATATTTGTGGAGCTCTTCTGTTTAGTGATTAAAGTAGCTAGACATGGCCACGTGGATGAATTTGACTGAATTTAAGCAATACCCAATGTTTAAGATCCAATTATAAAATGGATAAAGCTAGATTAGAAAATTAGAGAGCACAATTCAACACAACAAATGATGCCTGTTTTACCTATATGCATTTCATTGCCGAGAGTAGCATCGCTTTTACAGATCAGCTTTGTGTTGTCTTGAAGCTACGAGAGAAAAACAGGTGCACGATTGGGTTTTCTGTCACTTCTTGCATTACTTGTGCTAATGTGCTATCTTTCACGTGATGTTTACCTACATTAAAAACATTTGTGAATTACTATAATAATAATACTAATAGCAACTTATTTAACGAGAAAAAAATAGTCAAATTAAAGATTTGCTCTTCCCTGTAGTCCTTAATAAATAATTTTTCATAAATTTCATAAACATTATTTTAACATTAAAACATAAAGACAATATACAAATAATAAATAAAAAATTGGTAAAATGATCAAAGTGTTAAATTGGATATGTAGATTATCAAATGTTTTATATGTAATTAACAATAAATTTTTCAACATTCATTTTGAAATTTTCCCAAAAGTTATATATTATGTTGATTAAAAAAGTAGCATACATACAGATTTTTTTTTTTAATTTGTAAAGTTGAGGCCTTTTTTTTCAAGATTAATGGTAAATTATTTTTTGCATGTATGTTGAATTAAAAGAAGGAAGATCAATATCAAAAGCAGTTGAACATAATGGATATGTGTGTAAATTGTTGTTTTGAATTAATAATGTATTAAAATACATTTGAGCTAGTGAATTGAAAAATTTGTAAGTTAACATGCTGTACGTATGTTTAATTTACAAATCTTTAAATTCACTGGATAAATCAATGATAATAAAGCCAATCATGCACCTTAATGCCTCCAACCACCTCTCTAGATTATTTGATAATAAAGTATTATGGAATCCGCCTCATTACTAATTTGCTGGAGGGCGTTCTGACATTCATTTGTTTTTATATAGAACCTGTGGGGATAGCCATTTCCTACACAAAGAGCCAAAAAAAGGGTCACAAAGCCAAAAAATTCCCCAAATTATGGAATGATAGCTAATTTTTGTCAATAATGGCAGGAAACAATATGGCGGCTATGTCATTCAATATATTCTGTGTCTCGTCGGATATCCTTCTTCTCTGTTGGTTTTGATGCAATCAAGCACATGTATTCTGCTGGTTTTGATGCAATCAAGCACATGTATTCTGCTGGTTTTGATGCAATCAAGCACATGTACTCTGCTGGTTTTGAGGCAATCAAGCACATGTACTAGTAGTATAGAAAGAGCATTTGGGCGCATATTGACCTTTGACCTTTGAGTGCACTTGGGTCACGTGACGGTGACCCCTGGTGACCATGGTAACGACGACGGAAAG
>JAVFBX010184581.1:0-14090 GCA_034783855.1 Mopalia kennerleyi | reverse complement strand
CACTGGACCTGTTAGTCAGAAGCTCAGATGGTTGGAGCACTGGACCTGTTAGCCAGAAGATCAGATAGTTGGAGCACTGGACCTGTTAGTCAGAAGCTCAGATGGTTGGAGCACTGGACCTGTTAGCCAGAAGATCAGATAGTTGGAGCACCGGACCTGTTAGCCAGAAGATCAGATGGTTGGAGCACTGGACCTGTTAGCCAGAAGCTTAGATGTTTGGAGCACTGGACCTGTTAGCCAGAAGTGAACAAAAGATAGACAGATACAATCTTTACAATGTGATCTTTGTCCCGGTGAATAAACTGTTGGATTCCACTTTTTCACTGTGTTCATTTGTTCTTTTAATTAAACATCTTTCAGTTTTACCAATATAATCAGCCTTGCAGCCAGGACATATAAACTTGCACACAACATCACTACTTAGTTCTTTTGGAATAAAGTCTTTCATAGATAAATAATAAGATGTTCTGGCATAGGAGCACTGGGCCTGTTAGCCAGAAGCTCAGATAGTTGGAGCACTGGACCTGTTAGCCAGAAGCTCAGATGGTATGAGCACTGGACCTGTTAGCCAGAAGCTCAGATGGTTGGAGCACTGGACATGTTAGCCAGAAGCTCAGATGTTTGGAAGACTGGATGGTTTTTGGAGGTTTGGATGTTCTGGCATAGGAAAATATAACCACAAAGTTAACAGGTTTTGTAACACATTTAAGTAACTTTTGGATAGTTTTGACAAGCCTTTCACCAGGTCTTCCAATATACGGCAGTCTGATGAAAATACGGGGAATATCTGAAGAATCATCCCTGGGTTTCTTTGCTTGGGTAAATTTATGGATCAATTTTTCACGGACCCGAGAGAGGAAACCATTCCATGACATGAATTCAACGATTTTGTCCAGCTCTTTCTTAAACAGCATTTCAGAAAAGCGCTTAAGATCGAGAAACGAAAAACTGGATCAACCAATGAAATAGTAAAGCACTATTATTGGGCTGAATTTCGTCAAAGGCGGCTATGTATGAGTCTGATCGTTAATTCAACTCACGGCTGGTTTGCCGTCATTTTTATTTTTGTATAGCTATTTAACAAACGAGCCACTTGTAAAATGTATAATCGTTGGCTACAAGTTTCAACTTATATGCAGTAAATTCAGCTTTTCTGGCTTTGATATCGACAGCTACGGAATGAATTTAAAGCAAATTTTTTTTTTTTTTTTTTTAAATTCATGCCTCGCGAATGCCTGCAAGAAGCGGCGATTTTCCCGGCAATGACATTGCTATATTGCACTTTTTTTTTGACCGAGACAAATACAGGAGATTCACAGGCGGCAATACAAAAACACCCCAAACCCATTAGCTAATTGTTTCCCTTTAACTCTGAGAGCACCAGGGTAACATGATTTGTTCATTTGTTTGATTGTGGTTTAATGTTGTACTCAAGGGTATTTCACTTATATGACGAAGGATTGTACACTTCACACTGCCATATTGCGGTGGAAAACCAAGAGGAAACCTCGTAAAAACTCCCCCAGCGATTGCCAGAGCCACAACGTGTGACTCGCTCATATACCTGATGGTCGACAGACACACTCGATCCAGTGAGCTGTACATTGAAGCAGGTTAGGTAACACACACACCCCCACTTATCATGGCCGCTGGCCTCCAGGGTAACAGGAAGCTTGCTCCATTCCCCCACCCAATTGATAATGTAAACCACCCTTAACATCACTGGAAACAAACTACTTTCACACATGCACATGCATAGCTCACCATGTCTGGATGGAGCCTCTTTATGGCCTGCCATAGGTCACTCAGTACTTGTGATCCAAATCGAGTCAGGTTTCCAACAAATGGCTTGCCATCTACAACACCACCCCAGTTACATGGATATCTGACATAGAAAAGAAACAAAATGTTTGTCTTATACTAAATCCCATCAAATTTCATCCAAGACACATCCTTACTTTTCGGGTTGTTGTGACGATATTACAGCAGGTTAGTCGAACAAATTTATGTTTTCTGACAAATGTTAATGTTTTCTAACTGAAAAATTCATCTTCTGCCTCTCAGACACAAGTTCCAAGTCATGTAAATAGCTTCCATTAAACAGATTAGTCATAATGGATAGGGATACATTATACAATTGATGAGTATGCTCATTCTCTAAAGATACATGTACATGTATGTACTGGTATTTATAGCATTTTCTTGTAATATTTTAAAATATTCTAATAAACTGATTTAGTAAAGGGAACCTATACGTGTCCTTTAAATATTATTCTGGATTATTTTAAACAGCTATACATGTACCGATATGTACTTAAAAATCCTTTCATATACTACATGGAATCATTCTGAATAGCTACTTACCTCCCTTTAGCACAGAGTCCCGAAGAGCGAACCTCTTCTGTTAGTTGTTCCACTCTCTCTTGGCTTACACTGTGTTCAGCTTCAAAGTCTCCACGGTGACGATTAGGCACATCTCTGTAGAAGAGACATTGTACAACAGGTCAATTACTATGATTAATTATTTGTTTGTTTGATTGGGGTTTAACGCCGTACTCGAGGATATTTCACTAATATGACGATGGATTGTCCATTTTACACTGTTCTTGCTTAAATACAGTGGAAAACCATGAGGGAACTTTGTGAAATGATAACCACTGAGCGATGCATAAGGACTCAATCAATACGCAAATAATAAGGTGTCCCAAGTGATCTGAATCGGATTCCAGTAAAGCGGATTCTTCCTTTTTGTAAACATTGCAATTCTATTAGATCATTTGTGTTGTGTGTCACAGTGATGTGGTAAATAGGACTTGATGAATTTAACAAAATCATTTTTTAACACAGCACTCGAGTGTATTTCATTTGTTAAAAGCATGGGATTTACACAAACAACATAACTGTATAATGTGAACAGTATTGAACTACAGGATTTGTTTGTTTGTTTGTTTGATTGGGGTTTAACGTCGTACTCAAGGGTATTTCACTTATATGACGACGGCTTGTCCACTTCTAACTGTTCCTTGCCCTAGTATGGTGGAAAACCGGGGGGAAACCTCGTAAAAAAAAAACCCACAATTGCCGGAGCCACATCTTGCTACACCGGAGACGGCCATATCTGGATCAATGATGTGTAAATTCTTTAAATTGTGCATTGGCCTCTAGCAATAAACATTGAGTGAAACTATAGTCCCTTCCTCTTTAACTTATCACTAGTGGTTATTTTGTTTATTTTAAACAGGATTATTTTTTTATGCAATTTAAACAGCTTGGAAATTAAATTAAACTTAAGGAATAATAAATTCTCTTAACTGACTTCATGAAATTTAAAAAAAACAATCATGCCCCTGCAGTAGTACATTTTATTTCACTTATACATGTATATGCTTTACACAACATCAGATTATGTGGTCTCTTTCAACTTGAGCTGCTCAGCTTTTTGGTCATTCAACATGTAAGCTTTGACTGACATGCTGATCGTAGAGAATCCCGCATGCAGCCTGCTCGCATTCATATAGGTTACTTTATTGTTGTACTGTATGACGACGGATTGTCCACTTCAAGTTGCACCTTGCCTTATTAAGGGGGAAAACCGACAGGAAACCTCATAAAAATCAGCCCTGCGATTGCCGGAGACACAACATGTGACTCACTTATATACCTGCTGGTTGACAAGGGCATGCGATCTAGTGAACGGTACATCGAAGTAGGATTAGGAAGCGCACACTCTACCACTAAACCAAGGCCGCGAGGAAAATAGAGATCCAGATTTTAATTAGGGGCTAAAATCAAGAAATGATTTCATAAAATCTTAATCTCCAATGAATACCCAGATTTTATGAAAGATTTATTTTCTTTTTCTGACAATAACAGAGCTCTTCGATCAACTACACTGAATCATTTGAAAATTCCCTTTCCTCACACTGAGCTATTCAAAAAATCTTTATCATACTCTGGAGCCATGCTTTGAAATGTCGTTGACCTTAAATTTAAAAATGCACAATCATTACCATCTTTTAAAGCCAGATATTTAAAAGGTACACACACAAGACTAATATTTAAGTTTTTTCTTTTTTTTTTCTTTTTTAGTTTTTAATCATTTCAGGGCTTGATATACTTTGAATTTAATTTATTTATTTCCCTATACCTTATTGTATATTAGATTGAACAGATACCATTTTAGGTCAATGTTATTATAAATGTACAGTGTACAGTGTATATATAATTATTTGTTTTATAGATCAGCCTTTGTGCAGACTTAGTGTTTATTATGTAAACTGTTATTCTCACTAAATAAAGTTTTATTTTTATTATTAAGACAAGCCTATGTCATTTTATTAACATAGCTTATATTTGGTCACTGTATGCCAGCACAGATAATTTTGCTTGAATGACAAAAGACTTACATGAAGACTTTTTACTTAACCTTGGTTCCATCTCTATATTTAGAAGTCAACATAAATCCTTCTGAGAAGGAAACATTTCGATTAGTAGCTTAGATAATTTTTTTGAAAAATTGTCCTTGGTTGACCTCATTTTTAGTCTTTTACACTCATGTCTTTAATTAGTGCATCTAAATTACGGTGGAAAACCGAGACGAAACCTCGTAAAAACTATCCCAGCGATTGCCGGAGCCACACTGTGTGACTCGCTCATATACCTGATAGTCGACAGACGGACTCGATTCGGTGAACGGTACATTGGAGCAGGTTTACTAAGCACACATGCTACCACTTATCATGGCCACTGGCCGCCCAATTAATACTCTATACTCACTTCATGAAATTGTTATTTCTGATGTAGAAAACAGCTTTTTTATGAGCCAATCTGGTGTCATTGAGTGCAGCATATCTCATCTCTAGCTCTGTCACTGATGCGCCTTTGAACATTTTCAGCGAATCAAATTCAGGGTCATCAGGAAGGTCAGAAGGCAATGGCACCCAGCCCTGCCTCTCGCCTAACAGTCCGATGAATAGATCACATTTGCCAGCTTCTCTGAGACAAATTTCTACACCCCTAGAATATAAGACACTTTATAAAGACTGTTCAAAATTATACAACATAACATGTCAATCATACGTTTATAAACCATTTTCAAAGCATCATTGCTCATAATAATGTGTTGGAAATTTGGGAAATTTAAATCATGAAGATGTAGCACAATCAGACATAAGGCTGTAAATTCATAACATACAGATGTTCTATACACACAGACCATTTACCTCAGATTAACCATTCTACTCTCATTACACAAATCACTGAAACCCCTTCTTTCTAGCCTCTGATAAAAGCATGCCCATTTCTTGAGAATTGTCAGAACAGGGTTTACTTTTAAACATCCAATTTATATATTTTATTAGTTCCGTTTGAGATAGATAGATGATCTTTATTTTCGAAAAACGGTGATTACCTATTTTCCAGTAGGTCAAGCAGTTTAACAATATACATCAATTAGAACAATCATATAAAAGTACACTTTATACATAATTACAAAATATATTTGCTATTTATAAATTTATAAAGTAGGCAACCCACTCCCTACTACTTACGTGGGTTTAAATTCACGTGAACGGTAGATTGTTATGCAAAATTTTGAAAAAATAAGGCCTGCATACAGGCATGAATATTCTAAAACTTATAGCATAAAGGCTTCACAGACAGCCCTGAAAATGATGTAGATAATAGTCCTATTTGGGTAGTTAATTATGCTGTGACAAAATTCTCTTTCCGTTTTAAATCCGAAGATGTTTGAGGGATTAAAGTTGGAAACATGTTCAAATTTTAAAGTTGCGATTTTAATTATTTTGGAATAACTTGATAAGTCTAAAGGATTAACCTAGGCATAGGCTTTAACATTCAAAGATAAAATGTGATTTCATAATTTAATTGCAATCAAACTTATAGGCCGCTGAAAAAGAGGAGCAGATCTGAAACTAGAGCCTAAAGGCTTTGATATGGGGCT
Organism: Mopalia kennerleyi; assembly: GCA_034783855.1. Classification (NCBI taxonomy): domain Eukaryota; kingdom Metazoa; phylum Mollusca; class Polyplacophora; order Chitonida; family Mopaliidae; genus Mopalia; species Mopalia kennerleyi. The sequence continues at coordinate 8,128 of JAVFBX010184581.1, read as the reverse complement.
ATTACCAATGTGTCAAACCACTGGCAGATGTACGATTGGGAGTTTGTTTAGTTAACTGATCGTATAGCATTGCTATTTGATAAGAGTAAAGGGTTCTTTAAAATCACCACCGATTATAACAGACTGTGGTTTAATGTAGTAGTTAAGGTTACGTCACTCCCAGAGCACACAGGGAAACAGAAAGCAAGGCACTGCAATCAGTTCTCAAGTTGGAAAGTTTTGTTTGTTTGGTAGGGGTTTAACACTGTTCTTAATATTGTTACATTCATAACATGGTATGTAAGACCTATCAAAGAAGGAAATCCCCCTCGGACATCACTGGTAACAATGCCGTTACAAGACAAACACAAGAGGCATTACAAAAAAGACTGCATAAACCGGTTGGTTTCGTGTTGCCCTAATAAATTCTGAGAGCACCAGGGTAACAGGAAGCTTCCCCCTACCCCCAACTCCCTGCCAAAAATATTTGATAATAGCTATAAAAATTATTTACTGCTTTTTCTTCATGTCTTCTTCGGTGACTCCCCAGCGTAGGTCCACTTCCACAACATTAATGAAATGAAGTCTTGCACGTGCTCTCAGTTCAGGGAAAATAAATCTTGTTAATAAGTCACGTTCTCCATGCATATCTCTGAACGTAGAGGATATGAAAACACGCACAGTACGCCAGCTGAAATATGTGACAAGAATCACGGATCATGAAGTATATGAAACACAAAAAAAATACTGTCTTTGGAAAATTTAATTCACAATTTTATAAAGCAATATAAATACTATGGATAACATAATTTTAGGTAAACAGTATTTAAATAAGTGCATATAATAAAATGTTAAAACGGCTCGTCAATTTATTTTTTGTTTATACTTTATTACGGTTATTTATCACTAAAGCCTATATTATTATTAATGGGATATTATTTATAAAGAAAATAGATATGTTTGTTTGATTGGGGTTTATATCGCCGTTTTAAAGGTTATTTTACTCATTTGACGGCATGGCAGTGAACCCAATGGGTGAAAGAAATCACTCTTGACACCACCGGCAACAAACAAAGAATAAGGCAAGACAAATACAGACACAATTCAGAGAGTTTACTAAAAGATCAGTTTCACATTGCCGTACGGACGGACTTGATCCCATGAACGGTACTTCGAGGTAGGATTAGTAAGCACACGTGCTAACTACTAAGCCATGGTTGTGAGCCTCCTTTAGCTCTGAGTGCACCAGGAAGCTCTCTCAACCTTCCCCTAAATATATAGAGTACTCAAGTCAAAGTGGAGGTCTAGGTTGAAATAAGCATATATCACTTGAAAGGCTACCATTGAACACACTGAAATATGGCATAGTGAAATGCTAATTTTTAACAAATCGCCTAAGGAGGATAAGTAGGCCACCCCTGCTCCTGACATAACGTGACTGACACTCTTGTTGCATCCTACTGACCAAGAAATGGGCATTGTGAACAAAATCTTGCCAGACACCTTATGTTTGGCTCTGTGAAAGTGAAAGTTAATGGCTTAAAACGGGTTAGAATGCTTTGTCAGATACATATTTGGTTGCACATTGTCTCTATGTCTAAAGTAGGGTTGACAAGGGTGAGGATTTAGACTATAGATTTCACTGCATACAAGATATAGTTCAACTATAAATCAATGGGTATGGCGTGCATAAATATTTTAAGCTATAAACAATATTCCAATCACTTACATAGGAATTGGCAATGCGGGGCTTGGCAGCGGTTGTTTCACTGTTTCCTCACTTTTATCTGAGGATGCCCTTTCTGTGATGGGGATGACAATGCTGTCCAGTTTGTAGGCAATGTCAATGTTCTCTACATGTGTCAGCTGGGCTCCACTACCTTTCTCTGCTATAAACCTGGGAAAAAACAACACAGAAATGATTATCATTGTTTCATTCACCACTATCTCAAGACCACACTTGAGATATTGGTGTCTCCTTTTGACAGAGAGAGTTCCTGCCATCAAAGTTCTACCCCTTTGGAATACCGATGCTGATTGTTGAATAGGGGTTGGGACCTTTATATAAGGTATGCCTATGTGAACTAAATCACCCTTGACACTAATGACAAGATATAGGACAATTTTCAAACAAAGAGAGCAAAGCATGACGAAACAACACATTGAAATGAGAGACAGCATACTGGCTCCATGTGGACCCGAAAATATAAAGTTCAAGCGACCCACAACCACCCTAATTGATACAAACATTGAGACAGAAATAAGCTGTTGGCTTGATGAAGGTTTTAACGCCATACCTATGTTATTTTTATCATATGATGGTATGCCAGCCTCAGGAATATCAGGGCAAGACTGACTGACTGATTGGTGTTTTATGCTGTGCTAAAGGGTGTTTCAATTATATGACCACAGTGCATTCCAACACTAATTGACACTAGCAGAACTTAGAGGAAGCTCACTCCAATCAACCGCTGAATTTTTGCATCACCAAGCTGAACCAAGTCTCACATTAGTTGAAGTTTATCCCAAATGATTGATAAAAGTAAGACAATTTATAAAAATAGTCCAATACTATTTACTGGTTGATTTGTAATTTGTTTCGTTTACAAATTTGGCATACTTGAGAAGAAATTAGGGAACAAATATCCAACTTTTATTAACACTGACAACTCAGCTATTCATGAGTGATGTCACATGGGGAATGCATCATGTGACTGGTATCTATAGAAATATTGACGCCATTTTGTTATTCTCTCGATTGAGCATTCTGTCGTGAATGTCCTGTATGGACTTGTCGTTATCTGCCACAGACTATTCTGAATGAAGTTTCTCGTCCCTAGAGTGATAAAAGGAATACTAACACAATGATTAATTAACACCAGTGGTTGACTCTCACCTTAATATCTGATCACTGTAGCCCGACATGAAGACATCATTTCGATGGCTGCTTGAATTATCCACTCTGTAGGATAAAATACATTGTAAGATCATATAGTTAACTTGTCATAAAATCAGAAAGTGCCATGTTATGACACATCACATTATGACATAGCAACGCTGAACTTGCGAGACATGAAATTGAAAGAGAAATTCCACAGAAAAGAACTTATTATAGGCTACAATTTGATTCTTTGAAATGTAGATAAACCATAAACAGTTCAGGAAAACTATATGAAACCCCAGTGGTACAGCAAGAGTGGTTGTTTGTTTGATTGGGCTTTAAAATTGTGCTCAATAATATTTAACTTATGGGACAATGGACTGTCCATTTCACAGCGTTTATTGCTAAAATACAATGTACGATAGAAAACTGTAAGGAAAGCTTTTTAGCGATTGACGGATCATCGTGTGACTCACTCATATACCTGATGGACGACAGGCAGACTAAAACCCTTGGATAGTACATCGAATTAGGATTAGTAGGCAGACATGTTAACCACTAAGCCACGGTCGCAGGCTTCACAAGAGTACATAGATGATTATTATTGATTGTAATAATTTTAAATGCGATGTCCATGTTTCAACCAATAATGTCATTTGTGTACTGAATAAACTGTGTTAATTACCATGGTTAAAACATTGTGAGGCATTTATGCACCAAGATTCATTTTTAGGCAATGTTTGTTTTGACAGTTAGATCTCTGCGGCAGCCATAGGCCTACCTTTTAACATTGTAAATGCAGTGGCTGCATTTTTAGCGATGTAAATACCTCATTTGTAAATGATGGTAGCCAGAAAAGTAACGCAAACTCTCATAGACAGACAAACAAACTCTTGTGTAGACAAAGAAAACTAGATTTTATTTCCGCTTAAAGTTAAAGAAATTTGAAAGCAACACGCCAAGTCTATTTGCTGGAGTGTCCATTACTTCCAAGTGTGACCAAAGGTTGGTGTTGGTACAAGGTATGCCAGTTGGGACTAGTGCTAATTGGCCCTCTCTGAAGCAGCATCAATAGGATGACCATAGAACCCTTCAACGCCTCTTGTATTGCATTCATACCACAGAAGTTTGAGGTTAACCGTAGCTCCCGGTATAAAGCGGGATAGTTCACGGAAAAGCAGGTGAAGATGGCACCTTTTTTTGAAAGTGGACTGACCGCAAATAAGCTATGATGGTAATACCTACGGCACATACACAAGACAAACACTGGTGTTCACCTTCCAGGTAGTACTCAATAGCTGTTCATGCTTAAAAAACAGGGCTCTACAGTCCCGGGTAACACTTTATCATTCATTAATTATGGGTCCACGTAATAATGCCCCATTAGTCGCTCTACCTAGGGAAAGGGAGACAATAGGGAAATTACATCGTAAAAGAGAGAGAGGCCCACTAGTCTGTAAGAAAAACCTCCTGTTACACTTGTTTGATTGGGGGTTTAACATTGTCCTTAAGGGCATTTCACTTATATGATGACATACCATCTACTTCATACTGTTCCTTGCCTAATTATGGTGGAAATCTGTGCGGAAACCTTGTGATTGTTTGTTTGTTTGATTGGGGTTTAACGTCGTACTCAAGGGTATTTCACTTATATGAAGAGGTGACAGCCCAATGGGTAAAAGAAACCACCCGCGACATCTCTGGCAACAAACAAAGACCGGACGGGACAAATACAGGACTATAACAGTACGCAATACAGACACCACAAACAGATCAGCTTCCGGTTCCCCTTTAGATCTGAGAACACCAGGGCAACATGAAGTTCCCTCCAGCCGCCCGCACTATTTAATGTGAACTGATTACTCCATTCCTGTTGGATAGATACTACCCTCATCTGGAGGGCTAAGAGAGCTGGAAATATAAATATTTCTGTTTGTTTCTACTCACTCAATTTTACCACGATTTTTTTCCTTCTTTAGTATCCACCATTTAACGGTCCCATCTTCATTTTTAGCTTTTTGTTTAGCTTTCCTTCGAGAATCACTTTCGGCGGGGTCCCCTTTTGTGGCCTGTCTAATAATTTCTTGCTCTGCATCTCAACAAAAAGTAGAAAAACACTTAATTGGAGGTATTGGAAGGAAATTTTAAAAAGTATCAAAAGAAATATCCTATTCTTATCTTTTAAGAATGGCATATTATCAGTGATTTCCATTTATAGGTTAAATATAGATTGATTTGATTGATGAACAGACTGAAAGGAATAACATTGGCTTTTCCTGGATTACTGGATCTTACTTTAATTGTATGCCAATTAACTTGCCTGATTTTCATTCTAACAAACTGAGTAGCTTGCAGGTCCACCATTAGAAGCTTTGTTTTGAAACAATATGCTCATAATCCCAGTCAAATAATCTTTTTCTTTTTTTGTATAAGAACTATTGTTTTCTTCAAAGATCCAAAGAGAAAAAGTCATGGTGCAATATGCAATGTTGGTCATATTTGTTGTGAAACGAATGGTTTTGGTGTTTTTTTATTACCATTTTTGTACCATAACAGCCCTCAGATTAGGAAACTAATTAAAGTTTTACAAACCGGAATTGACGTATGCGGTGCAAATGACACATAATTCCATATAGTATAGCTACGATAAACCTATCATATCCGAGTCAATTTCTTATCTGAATTTTTCTATCCGGCAGAATTATTACTGTACAGGTTTGTACCAAATTATTCTAACATAGAACTACAAACCAGGGAGAAAGTGAAAGAACGATAATTAAGATAGCCTACACATTGCTGTATACAGCAATGTGTAGATGCGATTCTTATAAACCTGTATCACACAGTCACTATGCAGGCCTAGTCGCACGGAAGACAGGTCTTGACATGGTAATGAACTAAAAAGTCAGATCTAATGACCTGAAAAAATATGCATAACATTGGGAACAAAGAAGAAAGGAAAACTAATAACATTCCATAAACTAGATTTCTTCCTGCAGACATTATTTAATCTACATGTATTCAATGAACATCAACCTGCCATATTCTTGGAAAAAAGTCCCAGTTGCTTTCACTATGCAAATGGCCTAAAAGATTGATAAAAAAAAAACCAAGAAAATTAAAAAAATATAAAAACAGTTGTTTCTGACTGGTTTACATAATTAGACAAAAAATATTTATGCCTATCTATTTATTGTTTGTTTTTTTTCTTCAAAATTTAAATCAAGTTCATGTATTGCAGAAAATGTTGAAATGACAACTGCTTTCGTTGGGAACTGTGCAGCACAGGAACTGTTGCCTATGTAGATCCAGGTACCATCATTATATAGCACAAACCGATGTATATGTACCGTTTTCCAACCGAGAATAAATACAAACAAAAACCATCATAAATTGCGATTCAGATACTCAAACTTTGCAAATTAATCTCACAGAATTGATTGAGTGAACAGGGAAAATTTTACAATGTCGATTACAACCAGACTGTGCCTAAAAGCCGTTTTTCACAAAGTAATGAAAATTGGACGCTAACAGATACCTTATGGATATTGATCGCTTGGCGAATTTTACTATCACTTTAAATTGATACATGTAGCATTGTTACAGCCCTAGCAGGTAGAGGACCAAGCTATTCTGATATATAGAAGATTACCGCCTTTCTCTTCTTTCTGATCTTCTTTTCATTTTGTGGAAAAAAAGATAGATATTTTTAGAAATCATCTTTAATTTCTAAAACATTAAATGACAACCCTGACCGATGTGTCACGTGACACAATACCAAAGCCAGTTAATACAATCTTTTTGATTGGCGGACTAGCGATAATCTGTCACTTTGTTGATCTGGTGGGCCAATCGGATGAATTCTTAGTCGGTTTTATTGAAATAATAGTACCCTTTTTCATTAAAATATAAAATAAAGCTTCACTTCTCAGTGTGGGAACACATAAATTAATTTCTTTAAAATACTATTCTTAATTCTTAAATAAGTTTCAGGTAGTCACAACAAGCTTTAAAATCGGCTCGCCCTATAGCCTACAAACCTTTGGTTGATATAACAATGGGCCGAGAAGTGATTTAGAATACGGACTTACGGTTCGCAGTGTAATCATCTTGTAACTGATCAAGAACTGCATAGGCAGAGAAAAAGCGGAATGGAAACTGTTTACTGTATATGACTGCTCCCTAGAATAAAGGCAAACATGTAAATGTAGATTGGTTGGTTTGATTTAGGGTTTAACGCGGACTTCAGGTTATTTCACTAACCCGATGGCTTGCCAGCCCAATGAGTAAAGGATTCATTTGTTTGTTTTATTAAGGGTAACGCTGTACTAAAGATTATTTCACTCACAGGACGACCTGCCAGTCCAATGGAAAAAGGAAAACACTCTCAACACCACTGGCAACAATCAATGACAAGACAGGACAAAAAAAAAGGACAATTACAGGCCACAATATGAGGACATCCAGGTAACTATGATGTTTGGGATATTTTAGTTTACCTGAGAGGATAAATGCAACAGTAATCTTCCTCACACTGTTACGTATTTTACATGCTTTACATATCTTGATCCCTAGCCAGGTGTATTATTGTGGGATTTCTTGCTTGGTTGGTTAGTAGTTTATGTAATAACGAAGTATCCAGGTATGATATTTGGGATATTTGAGTTTACCTGATCACATAGTTTACTAAGCATCCAGGTATGATGTTAGGGATATTTGAGTTAACCTGATCACAGAGTTATAGAAGTAGCCAGGTATGACGGTTTGGATATTTACCAAATCACATTGTTTTGTGAGTATCCAGGAATGATGTCAGGGCAATATTATTAAAATCAGATCTCAAAAACGCTCCCCATATTTTGTTTGTCACTATATTGAGATCTACCGCAATCACCCCCACTATAATGATGACTGGTTTCTTAAATTGACCAATAACAGAGCTGCTTCTCAATTCTGCTTTGTAAAAGCCAAAGATTTCCACAAAAGAACCGAAGTCCTGACTGCATATTTTTGCATGACCAACAGATACATTCACGCACAGTCAAAAAACACCATTCAAATAATAAACTTCGTTCACATGCTTTACAAGCATCTAAATAACTTTGAATATTTTACAAATGCATAATTTTTTTATTTATATAATGTCTTCATGTTTTATTGTTTAAATAATATGCATATGTTTATAATATTTATGATTTGTTTGTTTGTTTGATTGGGGTTTAACGTCGTACTCAAGGGTATTTCACTTATATGACGACGGATTGTCCA
>JAVFBX010184570.1:0-14091 GCA_034783855.1 Mopalia kennerleyi | reverse complement strand
TCTGTGAGTCACTGTTTGCCCCCCCCCCGCCCCCCCCCCCCGCAACGCTCTAAGTTTTGTCTGAATTCGTTACAATTCTGTGTTTTATCTATAGTTAAAATAATGGTGGTATATTAACATCCATGTGTCTGTTTTTCGATTAGATAGACGCCATGCTGACCTTTTCGGGTTCCGGGTTCCATTTGGTGATAAATAGTTTCTACATGAATACAAAGATATCAGTTACAAACTATTATAGTTCTTAAATACCTGCTTTTGCGCAACATCCAAGTAAAGTTACCACATAAGTGTGTTTTGGGAGTGCTCTCATTATGTTCAGTTCATGTCTAATGTTGTCTTTCTCCGAATCTGTAGCAGTGTCTGATTTTAGGACAGGAACAAAAAACAAATAATCACAGGTTTACATATTGTCTGACGAAGCGGAAGAAATCATCATTTCGTTAATTCCGCTTTCAATTTTGTAAGATAAGTGGAAGCTTAGATGTAGCTGGACGTTAAATAATGTACCGGTAACTGTTCTTTCAGAAAATTTAACTGAAGGGGTGGGGATATAAGTAACGCAAGGGGCGGATGACATATAACCTGAAAATACCCGTATCATTTACTCAAACGTATGAACCCTTGAGTTGTGCTCTATAAATACGATGTTATAGAAGTTAAGGAAGGAACTCACGAAAGTAGAAAATAACACATTCTAGCCTAATCAAAATGGTTCAAATACAATAAACTGTTATAATCGACTGCGTCATTCCTATCACTGACTATGTGATTAAACCATGATAAAAGTCCAATTTTCTAATTCGAATAGCAAGGAGTATGTAAATAGATATTTACAACTATCAACTCTTCCGTATTATATTATACCGTATTATAGGATTCGGAAAGAAGTCTGCTCTTGAGTATACTCAGGGACTATAACAGCTAGGCCCGTGAACTTAGCTAATAGCTTCTGATTCTGATCTGGATAATTCCGCTATCAGTCTGACAACATATTGAAATCTAAGACTATAGGTGATGTTGTCCGGTCAATGTTAACTTTTTCCTGTGACGTGATCCAGGGGTTAATTTTCGCTTTAGGCTTTGAACTAAGTTACATAAAAGGTGAGTAGTATACGGCCTGTACATTGTAACCATATTTGTACAACCTTAAATAATAAGTACAGTGAGAAATCTTATTTTATTGATACAGTATGGTTTTGGATTACCGTGTCTTGTAGCTTGCCTTATCTTTAGTGGATCTTTATTACAGACGATAGAAAATATAACAAATATGACTATTCCTGGAGGATTCACAATAATTTCCGTTTTCAGATTAACAATGGACACATGTGTAAATATCAAGTATAATCAATACAAGTCCCAACTGTCTGCATAGTACATCATGGTTCATTTCCCCCCTACGGTTTTATTGTTTGATTGGTGTTTTACGTCGGCTTTAAGCTGCCGGAATTTTAGCAAAAAACGTTACTTATGACCAATGATGTATATTTATTCTACCTTTGGTCATCTTAACGGCCACCGTAGTCCATGTAGAGTTGTGAAGAATATCCAAGGCTTCAGCAAGCAAAATCGGTCCAAACTTTCCCGAGCCGAGTTCATCAAGGAAACGAAGCCTTTCTCTTGGAAAATCGTACTTATTAAGTGTCTCATAACTGTTATCCGTCTGCAATGGTAAAGGTGTATAACATTTAAAATCCATTATTACTAAAAGAGCTATGTCCTTGTGGATAACAACCTTCCAATTGCCCCATGGAATGCCACAGATCTATGACCGGACAACTAAAAAGTCATTCGCTCGAAACTTTTTGCAGTTTTCGCCCTTATGACAATGACAGCTTCCCCGGAAGCTTTGAGTCAGTGACGCGTTCTGAGGGATTTCGGGGATATAACTTTAACTGTCAGCAAACAACATTTTCTTGCCCTATTATTCATTTTATGTTCATTTTTGGGGTAATTTATTTGCGGTTCATAAACTTAGATTTTTTCCGACTTATTCTAAATATCAACCATTTAGATTTTAATTGAATGGCAAAAACAATTGGCGCATTTATGTTAGCCAGAGGAGATTGACTAAGTTTGGATGAATATTTTAAAGCAGGTTGAATTTCAAGAATTTTTTTTAAAACAAATTAGTTTTCATACAGGCGTCTCTTGAATGTTTTCCGAAATCAGTATGCTGGCTATCATTAAGAAAAGCAAATTTCATAATTGATGTTAAGGCGTGACTGACGCATTGGAGAACAAAACCAAAATGTACTGGCAGTGGATAAGGATCTCTTGACGAGACAATACACTGTCCCCAAATATATGTTTATAGTGATATCGAACCGTGCTGTGAAACTGTAAGTAAAACTCTTCCTCATAACTACTTATATCCACCAGGTCTTAAGTAACATGGCAAAAACATTGCATTAGCCCATCGAATATACCAACTTGATTACTGAGTGGTTAACTCATCTCAGCCCACTTTTAATTCACACTTCCTACGAGTGCAGGTGAAATTTAATTAAGCAGGTTACCTCTCCCTAAAACTCCTCTTATCTGTTTTGCATTCCAATATCCTTACCATATTTTTGTTCTGCTCTGAACAAAAAAGGGTTGCCATCGAAGCCCTACCTTTTACCTACCTTTATCCTATGTGCTAACCATATTTCTAATTTAAGTGTACATTATAACATTGAGTGAAGTGTCATCGCAAGCGGAGGCCATGTTTGTTTACCTAATATTCATGGGGTCATCTCTAATAAAAATGTGTATTTTATTATATTAATTCATAATGGTAATTAAAAGTAATTTTAAATGTTTGAGAAACTACTTTATTAAATAGCTTATTTAATAATAATTTAGGCTGTCATTAAATACCGTACATTAGGAAATGGTATGGAAAATGGTATGGTATGAAATCTGTTGTATTTAAAATCTGGAGAAAAAACATTCTTGTTAATGCCGAAATATGGATTATTTACCCTACCCCATGAAATCATAGTAAACCTCCCTAAGAAAGCTTAGGGTATTGGATCACAGCTCTACATGTCTGACCGGTCTATGGGGTTACCCTTAGAAATCCCTGGGTCCTTCATTTTACTGTCACTGGTTTACCCCGAGAAATGTTAGGGTCTACTTCTAAAATATGACTATGCAAGTCCAAGAAAGAAAGAACAAATGGACCAACCCCGAGAAAACATATGGGATAATTGTGATATCTCCAAATCACTCAGAGAGGCTGGGAATGAATGAAATACACAAGACTAAGGTTTTTAAAGGCACAACAAACTAATGTATCTTATCAATAAATGACAAGTTATTTGTTTTGTTTAAAATCAAGCTGTGGTGTTTGAATCCTTCATTTATTTATTTAAGAGCGTTGCTAATCTTAGCTTTAATTAATCGTCATTGTATAAAGGAGGTTGTCATCGCTGTTGTTGTCAATTACCGGTTGACTGTTAATGTTACTGTCATCAATTAGCCTTCACTGAACAAGCGAGCTTTATCGCTACATTTTTGGCGCCCGAAATGGGACACGTTATAATTTAGCGTGTCCAGTGATACGAATCCAAGTGAAGTTAAAAAGATAATAACAATTAACAAGTTCAACCTAAATTGGAAATTAACAAAATGGCCTCAGCAAATGTCAACCGACCTCTTAGAAGAGGCAAGAATAATAAAACAAAAAGGATGGGAGATGAGCTTTGTACAACAGCTAGTGAAGCCGAGAGTGATATAGAATTACAGCCAGAAGAACATTTTAATACCCCTACTTCACCAGAGGCACAGTCATCCGTTGTCAATGTCTTATTAACAAAGTATGATAACATGAAAACAGCCACACGTGGAGTTACTAACAAACCATTAGTCAAGCCTGTGGAGTTAGCAGAAAATGTACAGATTAATCAAGTAGATATTGCTCCTTCCAATAACCCAAGCTCAACACCATATGATGTACAGAAGGAAATGACAGCCACAGTTGGCAATGTATTAAAATGTGCCATGTCAGAGATTACGTCTACTATGTCAAGTATACTGAATGAAGTAAAGACGGCGACTAAGAGTATGACCAACAACCATGGGATGGGTGATAATACTAGAACCACAGCAACGGCTCAGGCTAGACATACACGTTCAACTAGAAGTAATGTTACCAGCCGACAGCATTTGTCACGGAGATCGCCTGCTGAATTGTCAAGCGATGAAGAATCTGCAACCAGCACAAACTGCACCACAGTTACAAGAAATCAAAATGCTAAACTCCCTCCTTTTACAGGATATGAATCCTGGGAGGTGTGGTACAACCGTTTCGAAGATGTGGCGTTTTTGAAAGGATGGAAGACAGCTGATAAACTTGGAGAACTATTACCCCGTTTACAAGGGAAGGCAGGTGAATTTGTTTATGGTCAACTTTCTAAAAATACAAGAGGCAACTTTGCACTATTAATTGATGAGCTCACACATCGTTTTAAAAGGGTGGAAACAGCTAAACGTTTCGGGGCACAATTTAGTCACCGATGCCAAAAATCAAATGAAAGTATTGAAAATTACGCAGCAGAGCTCAAACGCTTATATGACAAGGCCCATGCCAACAGAGATCGCGACACACGTAGAGAAGATTTGTTGAGAAGATTTCTGGATGGCATTGATGATGAGAAAGCTCGATTTCATGTGGAGTATATCAAGGAGCCAAATAATATAGATGAAGCTGTGTACGAAGTAGTTAACTTTTTGGAGACGCAACGTGGGACTGCATCATATTCTGAGGAGCGGCGCAGCAAGAAACCAGCTAGATGTGTTAAAGATGAACCTTTTGATGACAGTGAGCATCTGGAGGAAAACGGGATACGTAGTGCTGTTCAAACCCAAGAAAAAGGAAAGAAGTGTCAGGGTAAATCTAATGCTGAAAGTATACATGGGAAACCAGCACATAATGAAAAATCAGATTCTTGTATCAAAGAAGTCCAAAAAATGAGAGATGATTTTACTAAAATGTTTGATTCTTTAAAGGGACAAATAGATATATTAACAACAAGGAAACACTCTAATGACACTTTTAAGAGAAATTCATTTAGTCAGCAACGTACACAAAGCAAAACAGACATACCTAACAGAAAAGTGCCTGAAAAGAGACAATTTACCGGATGTTTCCGATGTGGCGGTGATCACTGGGCAAGGGATTGCACTTACCAGGCTTACAATCGACTGAATGTAGCCGCTCAGCCATTCATTCCAGGAAGAAATCCGACTGAGTGTGACAGAACTGATTTTCGGAGAACCAATCAGGCCCACTCAAACTACCAGGGATCGACTCAGTAGGCCAGGAGGCGATCCCAAGTAAACAAGGTCTGCTTTTGGGAAATTATAAACAATCAGCTAATTTAAATTCAAGTACAGAAATGGTAAGAAGAGAGAAACCAAAATATGATGGCATTTATATTACAGGTAGTTTACAAGGAATGGATGTTACATATACCGTGGATACAGGTGCGACTACAACCATAGTATCTGATCGAATCTACTCAAAAATACCAAAAGAACAGAGGCCTGAATTAAATATATCAGGGAGAAATGGATTCGCCTGTGCTGATGGTAGAAAGCTTGAATATAAGGGAAAAGGTATTTTTAAAGTTCTACTTGGGTCACTTCATTTGAAACTTGAGCTTGCGGTTGCAAATATTGAAGATGACGTTCTACTTGGAACTGATGTTTTACAGAACAGATTAAGTGGGCCTGCAGACATTTTGTTGAGTCAGAACCAGCTTGTTTTAGATGGCATTGTTATCCCACTTATTCAAATAAATTCCTATCCTATAAGAAAAGTAACATCAGCTGACCATTATGTAATACCTGGGATGACAGAAAAGGTAATTGATGTATATGTTGAAAGTAAAGGTAATATTACACCAGATACCGCAGATTTAATTCAAGTTACATCTAACTTTTCAGAAATTAGCTCTTTGGTAGTCCCACCATGCCTTGTAAATGTTGCTGAAAATGTGACAGTCAAAATAAGAGTGTTAAATCCATTCTCAGAGGCCAGAGAGATACAACAGGAAGAAAATATTGGATATGCAGAACTTGTAAATGTAGAGGACATTGAGACCTTGGTGGAGTATGAAGATGAAACACAGCTTGACAATTTTGATCCTGTCAGAAAAATAGTTTTGCTTAATAGTGAACAAGAAACTGCTTCAATACGAGAGGTTGGGAATATAGCTCTAAAAGACTATCCACTGGAAATTCCCGAACATTTATGTACACTGCACAAGGATACTATAGGAAGCTTGACTTTAAAGGAACAGGTGAAAGTAACGCAGCTGTTGACAGAATTTCAAGATATTTTCTCCAAAGATGACTGTGATTTAGGACTTACACATTTAGTTGAACACGCTATAGATGTGGGAGAAGCTAAGCCAATACGACAGCCTCCACGTCGACTCCCTTTAGGAGTGGCCGGTGAGGAAAAAGCAGCTATTGAAAAACTACTGAAGCAAGGATCAGTAAGACCCTCAACATCGCCATGGTCGTCTCCCATTTTGCTGATAAAAAAGAAAGATGGAAGTGTACGCCCATGTATTGATTATAGACGCGTAAATGCAGTCACACAGAAAGATGCGTTTCCGCTACCTAGGACTCAAGACTGTCTCGACTCTTTAGAAGGAGCCATTTGGTTTTCAACTCTGGATTTAACATCGGCCTATAACCAAGTGCCAGTAAAAAAAGATGATATCCCCAAGACAGCTTTTGTTACCCGTCATGGTTTATATGAATACACAACAATGCCATTTGGTCTCTGCAACGCACCAGCCACATTCCAAAGGCTGATGGAACTGGCGTTAAGTGGACTTCAATGGACAAAGTGTCTTATATATTTAGATGATGTTATAACGTTTGGGAAAACTTTTGATGACCATCTCCACAGATTAAATGAGGTTCTCATAAGAATGCGAAAAGCCGGATTGAAATTGAAACCAGCAAAATGTGAGCTATTTAAAAAGCAAGTCAAATTTTTAGGCCACGTTATATCACAGGAAGGCACACTGCCTAACCCAGATAATGTGGAGAAGTTAAAAAATTGGCCTACACCTAGAAATGTCAAAGATGTTCGAGCACTACTTGGACTCAGCAATTATTACAGAAGGTTTGTGAAAAACTTTTCGCTGATCGCCAAGCCCTTGACTGAACTAACCAAGAAAAATAATACGTTTTCTTGGACTTTACAATGCCAGACAGCGTTTGATGAACTCAAGAAGATTTTAGTCAGCCCTGACATTATGGGATATCCTAAAGAAGATGGTAAGTTTATTTTAGACACAGATGCCTCTGATGTAAGCATTGGAGCTGTACTCTCTCAAATTCAAGATGGACGAGAGAGGGTGATTTCTTATGGTAGCCGAACTCTAAATAAAGCGGAGAGAAACTACTGTGTAACTGACCGAGAGCTTTTGGCAGTTAAACATTTTACAGAATATTACAAACATTATTTATTAGGTAGGAAATTTTTGGTCAGAACTGATCATCAGGCAATTAAGTGGCTGTTCAGCCTCAAGGAGCCTAAGAACAGAATTGCCAGGTGGATTGAGATCCTCTCTGCTTTTAATTTTGAGATTGAACACAGGGCAGGTAAAAAGCATGGGAATGCGGACGGTATGTCCAGATGCCCTAACCCACGACAGTGTGAATGTGTTCAGAACACAGATGACAACTTACGTTGTGGACCATGTACAAGGTGTGACAAAAGGTCTGTTGATATGAGCAGCTCTCTTTTGCAGACCTCTGCAACGGCCAAACGTGTGATACAAGACCAGAGGTGTTGGTCCTGGCAAGATATAGTAATGTATCCCATTAAGACGGTATATACATACTTATTCAGTGTTGTTTTGTTTCTGTCCTGTTTTGTCTTTCGTGAAGACATACGTGCTTGGAGCACAGCTAAGAAACAAAAGCACAGGCTCGATATTGAAAGCAATAGACAAGCCTCTGAGTATGCTTGCGGGACAGCACGATGGCGATCACTTTATGAAGTCATTTCTCTTTGGGTTTTGGAGAAGTTTAGCTGTGATGCAAATTTTATTTCCAACAGCTGTACGAATAATGTAAGCCGAATTACAGAAACGCCATGGATACAGGGTTATTCTATGGTGGCTTTGCGGCAGAAGCAGCTCCACGATAAAGACATTGGTGCAGTTTTAAAATGGTTTGAGAGTGGAAAGAGGCCATATGGTGCAGAAGTCTGCTCCTCAAGCCCTTCCTCTCGCCATTACTGGAATAACTGGGAAAACCTTGTTTTAAAAGATGGAGTGCTCTTTCGCAAGTTTGTACGCAAAGATGCAAGTGGCACACATTGGCAATTTTTAGTACCAAGAACGATGAGAGATCATGTGTTGAGACACATGCATAACTCAATTCTTTCTGGTCACTTGGGTAGGAAGAAAACAAAGGAGAAAACTGTCCAGAGATTTTATTGGTATGGAATCCGAGATGACATCGATAACTGGGTCAGGCGGTGTGATATCTGTAATGCCATTAAGGAACCTTCACGCATGCCGCGTGCTCCCATGGGCGATATGAATGTGGGGTCACCATTGGATCGATTGTCCACAGACATATTGGGGCCTTTTCCTGAGACTCCACGGGGGAACAAGTTTGTGTTAGTTGTACTGGATCATTTTTCGAACTGGGTAGAAATACTACCAGTTCCTGATCAGACAGCTGAAACTTGTGCACAAAAACTACTAGATGAGGTTATCTGTCGACTAGGCTGTCCATTAGATATTCACACAGACCAGGGGTCAAATTATCGAAGTGAAGTATTTTCACAGTTATGTGAGATGTTGGAGATCAGAAAAACTCAGACATCACCTCGACATCCACAATGCAACGGTAAAGTAGAACGCTTTAACCGAACACTTGTGCGAATGATTCGAGCATATTTGAAGGGAGAGCAGCGAGATTGGGACCTGCATTTGGGGTGTCTTGCGGCTGCATACAGGTCTACTCCCCATGAGAAGACTGGACTGACACCCAACCTGCTAATGTTAGGTCGTGAAGTAAGACTCCCCGCAGAGGTTATTTATGGGAAAAACACTGAATCAGCTGATGAAGTATTCACATCTTATGGTGACTACATCGAAAATCTGAAACAGAGAATGCAAAATGCTCATGATATTGCAAGAGAGCGCCTAAGGGCCAGTACAAAACGCCAAAAGCAGACATACGATGCTAAAATGACTCTTTACTCTTATCAGCCTGGTGAATATGTGTGGTACTTCCAAGAGATGAGAAAGAAGGGTTTGAATCAGAAGCTCACACATCCTTACACCGGGCCATGTGTGATATTAAAGAAAATGAATGATCTTGATTACATAATTCAATTAGACTCAGTAGGGAATAAAAGATTGGTTCATCACAATAAACTGAAACCATATGAAGGTGACACCAAGCTTAAATGGGCGAAAAAGGCATTAGGTGAATTTAAAAGAAATGGTATCAAGGTTTCTTTGGGTAACCAGTGACAAACTCCCATCCCAGGCCCTCCACTCTTTAATATTTTTTTAAATATTTTTTTTTGGTGTCAATTTTATGTCAAGAATATTGATTAATTTGATCATTTCTCTTTTTTTTGTCTTCCAGTTTAAAACATGTCTGCTCTATTACGTGCATCAAACCAGCCTGGGAGAGCCAGCAAGGCAGTGCAAAAGAGAGGCCCAGCTTTCCAGTGCAAATCTTGCATATATAAGGGAGATAAACCTCAGATGATCAGGCATGTGGTGCTACTTCATGCGTCCCAGTTAAATGTTCCATTTATATGTTTGGCGTGTGGAAAACGTGGGGTGAAGAGGGATGAAATAGTACGTCATCTAAAGGCCAAGCATGAGGGGCATGACGTGGAAGCCTACCTTGGAGGAACAAAAAGGCTCTACCACTTAGATGCAGCAGATGCAAGTGTGTTGTCACATGTAGATTCCCTGGTACACTATGGTGGGAGAGTGCTATCTGAGGAGGCAACTGAGAAGAGAGCCAGGTCACAAACACCGACATCAGCCCTTCCCTCTGTTGAAAAGACACCTATGCCAAATGCAATTGCTGGGGATGGATTTCAAGTCCAGGAAATAGGTACTTTGTTCACATTAGAGGAAATAAATGCAGTGTTAGATCAGCATCCTGAGGTACAGATGGAGTTAGCTCAGGTCACTGAATTAAAACAAGCCGTGGCATCGATAGAAGAGGCCCCCCTATCAAGTACTGAGCCTGTTTTACTAACTCTTGATGATACATGTACTTCATTCAGAACCATTTCGAAACCCATTCAAAATTCAAATATTCCGGAACCCATTCAAAATTCAAAACGCAGCACTGTTGAGAGTAGGAAAAGCCGAAAGGAAGCAGAGCCGACTGGTGATAAGCTTGATTTACATCCCACTGACAAAGAGGTGGCTGAGCTACAATTGGATTCACCGGCTGGCGGGAGTGCGAGGTCAGGCATCCTCACTAAGATTGACGACAAACCAAAACAACAAGCTGAACAGGCTCAGAGGCAACTAGTGGTAGAGATGACAACAAGGTTCCAAAGCAGTATGGATATGATGTGTGATACATTAAAGCAGGCTTTTAGCGACAAACCAACAAATTTTATGCCGAACTTCATGCCAATAACAAATCAACTGACCGCCATGAATGTAAATCTGGCAGATGCTGTCAGTCAGCTGAAACAGCTCCATTCGACAGAAAGGGTTCTTGTCGATTCGTTAAATGAAATTAAAAACTTACGTGTAGATTTAAGTCGTCATACAAAAGCCACATATGATTTGTCCAATACAATCAAACAGTTAGAAACTTCATCAATAGCCCAAACCGGAGCCTTGAAAGCTGTTGTTCAAGGAGTGATTGATTCCCAGGTAGCTCTTGGACACATACTTAAATGCCAAACAGACACCTGCGATAAAGTGCTGAAAAACATGGCGGAAAAACAAAAGGATGCCCCTAACACTATTACAGCCGAACTAAGCAATACAACCCTGCTTGGGCGTAAAAGGGAGAATTCTCCAATTAGAGCTGTTGAGAGAAAGAAGAGCCGTGAGTCATCTCCAAGACGACGATCTTCTCAACCTTTCCAGAGACGTCCATACTGGTCTCAGAACAGACGGACTCCTGCCAGGAAGGTCGTCCATAATCGGGAACTGTGATTATTATTAACATTAGTTGATCGTCACCAATTGTTTGCAAATAGAACTGTATAAATATATATATTTTTTTTTGTAAATTAAATTTAAAAATAACAAATAAACTTCTAATGTATTAAATAAAGTTGACTGTACATAGTAAATGAATTGGTGTATATTGTTGAATTAAAGGTGAACGAGGACGTTTCACCTTAAGTAGGGGGTAATGTAGAGAAACAGGTTTTAGTGTACCAGTGTTTTCCTCCTGACTTTATTTCTAGTTTATCTGACAGGTCGTTGAAGTCAGATTGTGACCTTACCATAACATGTGTAGTTGTTGTTGTTGCATTCAAAGTCATTTATATACTTGTCTTAATACTAACTATTATTCAAGTTATTGTAAAACTGTACTTAGCAACTGCAATTGGATATATTTAATTGTTATTTACTTACCTTTATCCTATGTGCTAACCATATTTCTAATTTAAGTGTACATTATAACATTGAGTGAAGTGTCATCCCATACAAGCGGAGGCCATGTTTGTTTACCTACAATTCATGGGGTCACCTCTAATAAAAATGTGTATTTTATTATATTAATTCATATTGGTAATTAAAAGTAATTTTAATTGTTTGAGAAACTACTTTATTAAATAGTTTATTTAATAATAGTTTAGGCTTTCATAAAATACATTACATTAACTTATTGAGTAACTATAGTAGTGCATTTTAGTATTGAGAGTAGCTTTCTGAAGTGTATAAAGGAGGGAAACTCAAATACCTCGGGGTCTTTTTGGCTCCAAACACTACAAGACAACACCTATTGCAGGAAGGCCAGCCTTAGTCAGAAATAGCTAAATCTCCACAAAAACAGCTAATTCAGGTATGGAAATTCTATATATGTTTGTATCTCCATAGAAAACTAAGGTTGAACTCTTTTAATTAATTTGAAATGTGTTTTAGCTCTCTGTAAATATTGGATGCCATGATCCGATGAAATCATGGGGTTACTTCCGCATTTTGATTTCTAAATGAGCCTTTGAGAGAATTAAACATTGATTGGAAAATGTCTGCTTCATGATTTCACTCACGAAATATGTTGTATTAAAAATCTAGAAAAAATACTTTCTTATTAAAACTGACGTATGGATTTTTTGCCTTACCCCATGAAATCATAGTAAACCAACCTAAGAAAGCTGTGGGTATTGGATCACAGCTCTACATGTCTGTCAGGTCCATGGGTCCACCCCTAGAAATCACTGGGTCCTTCATTTTACTGTTGTCTAATGCTGAGCGTGTCACTGGTTTATCCCGAGAAATGTTGGTCTAGTTCTAAAATATGACTGTGCAAGCCCAAGAAAGAAAGCACAAAGGGACCAACCCCGAGAAAACATATGGGGTAATTGTGATATCTCCAAATCACTCAGAAAGACTGTGCATGAATGAAATACACAAGAGTAAGGTTTTTTTAAAGGTACACAAACTATTGATGGTGTATTTAATCCATAAATGCAAGTTTATTGTTTTGTTTATAATCAAACTGGTGTTTGAATTTACTTATTTAAGAACGTTGCTAATCTTAGACTTGATAAGTTGTTATTAAACAAAAAGGAGTTGTCATTGCTGGTGTTGTTATCTATCGATTGACTGTTACTGTCATCAATTAGCGTTGACTAAACAAACGAACTTTATCGCTACAATATCACACTTTTTAAATCACACTTCAAATTGTCTACCAGATAATAAACATTGCTAGTTTGTTGCCCAACAAAGGAGCCTTATCTAGTATGTAATATCTAGCTTGTATTTGGTCTTCATACAGTCCAGGACCTTCTTGGTACTTTTACAGTGTGCTTATGATGTTTTTGTTTAGGAGCTGATTCTAGATCTTGGCATAAAGATATAAATATCGAACATATAACAGGGGTAACTTAGCACTAAGTGCTTTATATTCCCACTAAATTTAAAATGGTAGTAAAGCTGGGACGATATCTTTCGCCCATTGCACAGCACTTGAATTGCTTGTATATTTAGTCATTGAATTCACAATCACGAAATGTCAGACTGAGTTCTAATAGTTTCAATATCTCAGTAGTCGAAAGACGGGGGTCAGGATAACGATCGTAAACATGTTTACCAGAACGAATTCCTGTCTCATTATCGATGTTTGTGTACATAGATTTTACGTCAAGCGTCCCTAATATGATGTCTCTATCAACCTGAACTTCAGATAACTTTTCCACAACATCTTAAGTACTTAATAAACCTGAAATACCTGTTGGTCATTGGTTTGGGCGGGTAGGGTAGTTTAAAAGTTCCGATGCGTGACCAGATTCAGAGGTACAATCTGCTATTATAGGTCAACCTGAAGTCAGAGACGGCTGGGGCCATTTCTTCTGTGGTTTGTGAAATTTAGGACGAATCTCGTCCTGCGAATAGATAATCACCTTGCTTAGAAGTAAACAAACTTTGATCCTCTGTCAACTTGTTTAATGACGATATCCACATTCCATGGTAAGAGCAGGGTGGTTTTTAGTGTTAGCTACTTAGGTCAAATCCATCGGAAATTGGCGGCACATAACCGTTTTTCTGAAAATAACCACTTCTGTACGAATTTGCTCAAATTGTTTTTTTTAATAGCCGATGCTCAAATATATTCCTAAAAGTTAAGCACAGTTGCACAGGGGTGGCATTTTAAAACCGATGAATAATCATAGTTCCAAACACAGATTAGTTTCTAAATGTCTTACAGACATCGCGCGAGAAGGTAACAACCATGTAAATGGCACAGAAAGTATAGGATAAAAGAGATTGAAGTTTTCTCTGCTTGCATTTTTAACTTGCCATATATTACAGTACATGATGTTATACCATTCTCGGGCAGAATTAAACTTACCCGGATTTACACAGATCTCATGGGGGGGGGGGGGGGGGGGGGGTT